>OX104064.1:85802787-85854727 GCA_944474145.2 Dicrocoelium dendriticum
TTCTGCAATGAAACTGCACCCAGCCGGACTTACATGCGGTATATAGAATAAGGATGACACCAAAATGAATGACGGAGATGGCGTAAGCAAATTGTCAAATTAGCAGGGAAATGGTGCGATTATGTGCACTACAGGCTATCCGTGTCGTAAGGTAAAACCAGAGCCGATTCTAATCATCTGTTGTCCGAGGTAAGCGAGAATCAACAGGGAGGTAGAAACTCGCCCGCATACCACTGTGCAAACATTCAATTAAACTTATAAATTTACGAAGGCAACCAAACTTACCCAACACCAGCCACAATGCCTCGCGGTTCACCGTATCAAATGCCTTGGTGAAATCAACAAAATGCGAATATAAAGGCTGATGTCGTTCTCTGCACTTCTCCTGCAACTGACGAACCGCAAACACCATTTCGATGGTGCTGCGACCCGAGCGGAATCCCCACTGCACTTCCGCCACGTTAGGTTCCACAACCTGATTGACGAGGCGGTTGAGCAGGATTCGGGCAATCACCTTGCCCACACAACTCAGCAAGTTGATGCCACGATAATTCGTGCAACATTGCTTGTTCCCTTTGTCCTTGTACAATGGTAGCACAAGGGCATCCTTCAGCTCAGCAGGCACCTCCTCCTCAATCCATACACGTTGCACCAAGTGGTGCAGCGCAGTCACCAACGCGGGTTCGCCGTGTTTCAATAATTCAGGCGGGAGCCCGTCGGCCCCGGCACACTTGCCGTTTCGCAGCTGAGTAAATGCTCTCTGCGTCTCATCCAGTGTCGTCACGTCTGCTAGACTCGCCTCCACATCGCCCAGTTTCAGGCCATTCAAAGTAGGCCAGTTGATCTCTGAACAGTTTTTCAAGAGACAGTCAAACTGTTTCCGCCAGATCTGCATTGTGTCTGCAGTCTATGTGCAGGTAGCGCCTGAGCTACCATCGATCAGCATCCTTAGCGGCTCCAATCTGCGTCCATACACCGCCTACATGGAGTCAAATATTCCTTGTGTTGGCGACGTTCGCCGTAGCATTCCAACTGCTTCGCCTTCTCCGTCCACCATGCATTTTTAATGCGACGGAGCTCTCGGGTCAGTCGCCGTCGAAGTTCCTCAAGTCATGGGGTCTGCCACATGTGCAGCAAATGTCGCATTCTTCTCACACACCAATGCGCCTTTCGTTCCATCATTCTCATCAAACCAATCAGGCGGCTTAAAGTTTGCGTGCCCCCGATGGTCTTTCGGCAGCAGCTGTCAGCTGGTCGCGAATGCGGCACAGTAGCGGAGGTGTTTTCCCACCTCTATCTGATGTGTGTAATGATGACGATGATGGTCGCGAATGTGGAGCCACAGGTCACCCTCTGTGCAGCCATCGCCTTCTCCAGCTCAGTACGTTTCGCTCCAGTATCGAGGGAGAGAATGCTAAATTTACGCCGATTCACGGCGGCAGTGCAATACATAGGTTTACGAAAATATATGTACAGTTTGGTCCGCACCAAGTTGTGATCGGTGCCACACTCAGCTCCACGCAGTACACGTGTCATGCGCACTTCACGCATATCACGCTGACGTACGATGACATAGTCGAGCAGGTGAGCGCGACTACTCCGTGGGTGCGTCCAAGTTGCTATATCACTCGCACTCAGTGCAAACCGAGTGTTTGTGATCGTCAGGCCGTGAGTGGCACACAGTGAGAGCAGCCTGTCACCGTTCGCATTCGCTGAACCAATGCCATGCGCACCGATAACATCTGTCCACACCAATGCGTCACGCCCAACGCGCGGGTTGAAATCACCCAGCAGAAATAGTCGGTCGCTTCTCGGCACAAACCGTATCATGGAGGATAGCTCAGTGTAGAATTGATCACGCGTGTCACCAGGATAACACATGGTCGGACCGTATGTGCTTATAAAGGTAGCAAACTTACGTCTTCCGAGTTGTAGGCGAGCACTCATCAGTCGCACGCTGATGCCAATAGGTTCACCCACGAGCTGGCCATTTAGGCGATCAGATATTGTAAATCCGACGCTATATATATATATATATAATATATATATATTACATTACAGATATTTTGCCATCAGACTCATGGCTGTCTAAGAAAACTATAGGAATAATAAGCAAATAACCAAAACAACAAAAGCTTTTTTCTCCAGTTTGTCACTCACATTGTTGGAAATATTTTTCAGTTCTTTTTTAGGGGGAAGAATGAGGGACACCGCAATACTCCGATGCACACGTCCGCTGCCACCATCGATCTTGAGCCATGGCTTCCAAGGTCTCAATTAGCAAGTGTCCGCATCTCTCGGACTCCAACCAGCTAGTTGACAACAACCGGCGGAGGCCAACTGTTTCGTCAACTTTTTCATGCGGCTTCTCCAAGTTGCAGACTGTTTATCAGACCGTCTCTTCCAGCCCTGTCCAGCAACCGCAAACAAAGCACGACGCGGATAACGCTGAACAAGCATGCGGTATACGTGTCCCAGCCACCGCAGCTGATGCAGTATACGAGCTCTTCGAGCGAGTGGCTTCCTCGCCCCAAGACACGCTGTCTAACTTCCATATTGCTTACGTGGTGTCGCCACCATAAATGGGCAATGGACCGCAGACAGCGGGGCTCGAAGACGGATAGTCTGCGCAAGTCACCTTTACGAATGGGCCAGGTCTCGCATCCGTACAACAGTTCTGAACGAACATTTGCACAATAGACTCGCCCTTTGTTGTAGAGACGAATGTCGTGGCGACGCCACAAGTGCCTCAGCCTAGAACAAGCGAGGCGTTTTCTTGAGATGTGCATCGAAATCTCGTCTGCAACAGCCCCGCCAGCGGTGATGCAACTTCCCAAGTAGAGAGAGATCTCCACAACCTCCAGTGTCTCACCACCAAGAGTGAGTGCAGGCACAGGCACCCGTCAGCCTCTAAAGAGAACCTTTCATTTGGATGGCGAAAAGTACATACTATAGTTTGATGTCTCAATCACCAAGCGGTTTAGTGCAAGTTGAACAGCTTGTAGATCGTCACCTAGCAAGGCGATATCATCAGCATAATCCAAATCAACAACTTGACTACCTGGGAGGAGTTCAACGCCAGCTTTCAACGAATCGCCCAGAGCGTTCCTTAGGACATCTTCAATAGCAATTTGAATAGGAACAGAAAGATGGGGCCTCCTTGTCGAACTCCACTGGAGACCACAAAGGAAGGCGAAAGCTTGCCATAAGCCCTAAGTCTGCCCGAGGTCAGACCATAGAGAGCTCGCGGTATGGAGACGAATTTCTCAGGGACACCATTCCTTAGCAGACAGTGCCCTCAGTACAGTCCGATCGACAGAATCGAAGGCTGCACGGATCTCCAAGAACACAGCAATTGTTTGCCTCTGTTAGACATGGCAGAGCTCGAGGATCTGGCAGAGTGTGAAGATTTGATCGATGCAGCCCCGACCATGACGAAACCAAGTTTGTTCTTCTCGTTGCAACGAGTTGCGCACTGGGGATAGCCTACGAAGTACGGTGGACACCAACAGCTTGTAAACGACGTGGACTAAGCTTATGCCTCTGCAGTTGAAGCAAGTTGCGCGTAAGCCTTTTCTGAAAATGGGGACAGCTATCGATTTACCTCAAGATGATGAAACTTTCTCTTTCTAGCAAACTTCAAAAACAAAGCAGTGAGTTCTCGTACTGGCGAAGCGCTACTATCTTTAAGTAGAGCTGGAGGAAGACCGTCAGGGCCGGGGGCTTTATAACGCTTTACGTGCCGCAGCTCCTGCTTGATTTCCTTTTAAGAGGGAGGATTTGTGGGGGCCGACAGTGCGAGCTCCAGAGCAGTATATGGAGCTGGGGGCCAACAAAACTGCTAGCCAACATGTTCGGTCCATCGTTCCAACCGTCGTTCAAGGTTGGTAATTACGGTGCCATTTTCTTCGTATATTGTTTCACTTATACCAGATCAAACATCCTCGGGGGCTCGAATGAGATGGAAAAGCTTTCTGGTATTACCAGAGAGACTAGCAAACTCCATCTCCCTAACTCGTTCCCACCAGCAAGCTCCGCAGTCCATCTGAAAACTCCTGCGCAACTCTCGACCCAGGGATTGGCGTTTTTCACGGTGGCTGGAATCCGATGGAAGCATTCGGCACTGGTCCATCAGCGACAAAAAGACGGCAGAAATCCAATGCCTCGGTGGGTGACGGGCAACTCCATAAGTGTCGATACTGGCGGAAACTAAAGCATCTTTGATCTGCATGCACTGCGAATAGAAGCCACGGTCAATAGTTGAGCCAATTAATGTTGGCAGTGAGGCTTGGCACCCGGTTAAAATCGCAGAGTTTTGTAGATTTGCGATGTCCGGTTGGTAGTGAGCGCGCCTGGGTGATGCTCCGAAACGCCTGCAAGTCTTAATACGAACCAATACGTGATCGCAGTCTAGATAAGTTGCCCAGTACGATCGGCAGTCCGTTACGCTACCGCGCTATCTGTAGCTGATTTCTATGTGGTCAAGCTGGGAGCACTCTTGCGTTTGTGAGGGCAGGCGCCAGGTAGCAGTGTGTCTCATCGAATGCCGAAAACTAGTACTCGAAAGAAACAAGCGATGATCAGAGCAAAGAGCAAGCAGTCTGTTTCCATTGTCTGATCGACTGTCACCGAGGCCAAAACTACTCCCAAGGTGGCGCTCGCTTGATGGAAGGCGGCCAACCCGTGCGCTAAAGTCCCCGGCAAGAATGACTATATCAGTCCTTTTGGAGGAACGCAGAATTACATGTAGCTGCTGGTAAAAGCTATCCTTGACTGCATCCGGGCTGCAATCAGTAGGGGCGTAGGCGGAGATGCTTAAAGTCTCGACGCCTGCTTACATTACATGAACCTATTAAACGGACTGCGCAAAGCCGGCTGTTGACTGTTATCCAGTCAAGCAGAGCTGCTTCAGCTCTGGTACTCAGTGCGATCCCAACACTAGCTTGGCTAGAGGCGGCAGCTTCTGGGTCTCCGGAAATCCGCAAGTGGCATTTGGCGCCAGGGTTTACCGAAGAGGCCATTCTGATGACGGCGCTAGAATCTTGCAATATGGTCTCCGAAAGGCAACAAATGTCTACCGACAGCGTTTCAAGAGTACGGGCCAGATATGCTTGGCGTCGGATCTTCGTCAATGCTCGAACACTAAACGCTGCGAGGATGAATGGAGAACCAGATAGAAGAAGTGCTGGAGCTACGGTGGAGTGAGAGACGGTTGCTATCGCAAGACACTGAAAAGTAGGAGTTTGGCTGTTACTCCCATCAGTTGCGAGAAGTGGGCGGTTTTTGACGGTGACTGAAGAAGACATAAGAGTACATATAGGTGAAGGACGGGAGGTGTGGTGATCTGTGAGTGGAGGTTGAGCAGTTGAGTTAGCATAAATGATAGGCATAGCAAGAGCAGTAGTAAGCAGTGTGGTCCATGATTCGTTAGTGAGCCTGATAGTACCCGGTTGCGCAGGCCGAGGTAAAGGGTTGTCTTAGCGGGCCCTACCCCGGGCCTTTGATCAGAGATCTAACCTACAAGGCAGCAGGGTGATGTGAGGGCGTCGCAACCCGTTGGGAGCCGGTGATAAAAAACACGTCATGCGTCTTTCGGTCCGTGAAGGACCAGGGGCCCAACGCACCCTTGAAATACAATGCCTCTCAGGGAGGGGCAAGGGGCAGGGACTTTATTTAGTGGCGAGTCGCGTCCGCCACGTCGCAGTGCTGTTAAACAGACATTTGTGGTTTTTTATAGGGAGAACGCTTGCCAGACGAAAACCAGGCGAAAACAACCACAGCATTGCAAGGTGATCTCGATGGGGCCTACGAGTGATTGGCTCAGAACATGCTTGATTTTAACCCTGTCAAATGCAAAATACGGTGCTTACACCACCAGAGTACCTTAAAATATCGACTAGAAGAACACGTTCTGCAACGCTATGTTCATGAACTTGATGTTATAGCGCTCGTGCAGTGCTATCTCGGATGTTCATGACAGACGGAGAAAGCAGTGAGAAAAGCGGGCCAACAGTTAATCCTACTGTGAGGTGCTTGGCCGGTTTGATTCTACTTTCTTTGCGCAAAAGTTTAAAGGTTTAGGTGAGACCACATGTAGACTACGTCATTCAGGTTTTGCGCCCTTGAACAAAATACCGCCTTACTACTCTTGACAAGCCACAACGGAATGCGAAAAAGTTAAGGGCTTGCTCCACCTCCCTTACCAGATTAGACCAAAGACCATAGCAGTTTTTGGTGCACAATGTCGTTTTCTGTGAGGTGATCACATATTCGTGTACTTAAGAATCCTAATCAAGCATGCTGAACCTTAGTGAAACACAGCCAGAGCACATGACTGAGAGAATACCAGTTGAAGTTGGCCACACAGTATATCTATTTGGAATATCACCGGAACGTTTCCCCATTCGTGTATCCAAGCAGTGGAACTCACTTCTGCGTTCTGTCATCTCCGCCTTTACGTTGTCCGAATTAAAAACTCGACTTGGTGATGCACTGCACCACATAAGTTAACCCAACTGACTGGGACGCGCCACAACGTAAACAAAAAATGTGTACAAGCGAAATTTTCGGTGTTCACTACTACGCGTTATTTTGCTTCTTACATTCATTTTTGTTTTCACTCTTTTCTCATGGCAACTGTTGATTGTTTGATTATTTTTTATCCTGAATAAATCGACTGTTCTATCAGTGTTTGTTAAGTCCGCAGCTTTCTGGTGCTGAACCGGACGCCTTGCTAAGAACGTTTACACAACTATAACGCTTAGAATAATGGTTGAAATTGAAATCGTTTATCTATACCCAATTAGATGGATAAAAATATCCGAAACGGCACAGCATGGAAGTCATCAGTGTCACGCATTCTTTTGTAATGGTGATTACTCAATACCGCCGATCCACTAATGTCAAACAGAGGCTGAAGCTGCCGACCCATGAAGGTGCCCACGTTTAGACCAGATAAATATCTGAATTAATATGTGTACACATTATTGTGTACACACGACCAAGACCTCGTCTGTTCGGTTACAAACACTTTTGTTCACACACGGGTCACGCGCATTTCCCGACAGAGAGTGGTTCGTGATAACCAAACACAACAGTCCTCCACCGCTAGCTTACAAGTATCCAGCTTGATACCGTTTTACCCTCCGCTTTCCATGAAGTGACCGCCATGGCTGTACAAGAGTTGTTGAAGCATTATCTTCCCTTGGTAATACTTCCTTTGGTATACTTAGGAGTGCAAATGATTGGCAATTTGCTTCGTCGTCTTCTGGACCTACAGGCCCTTGGTCCAAATGACGTCGAAGTATTCGCCGATCCTCTAGATCTGCCTCCACTGCACTACCAGTTTTTGATCTCGTAACTCCTCAGGTCTGTTTAATCGGTTAACCTCTATTACCTGCCTCAACCACACGATCCTTTGTTTGCATATCATATCGTCGCTTCATCGAGGACTGACGTTTAACGACTGTTTTTTGCACGTCGGGTTTAACCAGATTTAACCGAGTGAGCAACCGCGACCCCATTAGTAGTTCACACGGTGGTAGTGTGTGGCGTAATGCGATATTGTAATAGGAAATTGTCCATGGGGGTTTGTAAAGTTCCGGACTGTTGTTTGGCCACACCCACTGAAAACAATGGAATACGCATATCTCCGGGTGTTCCATGGAGCGAACGAAAACGGGACCAAAATGATTCAAACGACCACCACCCAGAGAGTAACAAAAGAATTATTTTCGTTCATGGCGTGCGCGAGCTAGCGATCACCAGCAACGAAGTAGCCCACCTTCATGACCCGGAAGAATGGCGTTACATCCGTGATGCTCTCTGTGCGGGCGACGTCATACTACAGTCGCGTACACGGTTAACCGTGTCGCCAAACTACTGGGGCACTGGTCCGAGGATAGTGAAACTAACGGTGCAGTCACAACAGGTGGTCATGAACTTAATTCGTAACTGGCAGTTAGTACGCAACACACTTCCTTCGGAATTGCGACTGAAGACAGCAGTTAGAAAGCCACAGCCACTCGCTGTTCTCGCGGAAACGACACTATCCGCGACTCAATATAACCACAACATCGATTCAGAAACTCGTGCGCTAAGATCCGTAGCTACCGATGGACTACATACTGCAGGTGCAAGTGAGATCAAAAACAGATGGCATTCTTATCGAGAGTTAACAACTCACCCCAAAAACTATTAGATGCTGGCATCTCATTTTTCGGCACAAATCCACATCATTCATGTGCTCTTGGTCAACAAGTTATGACATCCGAGAAGCTTTCCTTCATTTACACCGACGCTCAAGGCTTACTGAGTCAAGTTTCGGAAATGCGGCTGCGTCAAGGATCAAAAGCCTGCGACCTCTTCGGTATAACGGAGACATGGTTACTCTCTGACATAATTGATATGGATATCGTACTGCCAGGCATGTCCATTGTTCGGCACCATCGACCCAGCAAAGGTGGAGGGGTGGCTCTGTACTCCCCCAATGACCTCCAATGTGAGCTCATAGAGGATTCGGTCAGCACGGTACAAGATTTCCTTTGGTGCCATCTACGTTTAACAGGCGAGGACACTTGCTCAGTGGCGGTTATTTACCGCCCTCCCTCCTCCAAGCCCAAGATGCACTCCTATCTGGCATCCACAATAAGAAGGGTGACAAACACAACTTACAGTCACACTCTCTTTACTGGCAATTTCAACATCCACGCTCTGGAATCCTAAGCAGCTCCCGGAGAACAGTTGAAGGCCGATCTGCAAGAGTTTGTCTCCAGTTACCCGCTGTATGGGCACGTCAACAATCTCACCCGATTCCGAGAAAAAGATAAGTCTTCGGTACTGGACCGGATATTCACCAAGGAAAAACTAATGGTCGAGAGGGTGCTCGTCGACGTCCCCTTGAGCAGCAGAGTTCATGCAGTACTGCTCTTCGAATACTGCTATGCAGGATGCCCTGTGGAAGTTGATGACGCGACGAGAAAGTGTGTACGCTAGGACATCTTAACCCGATTATGTGAAACAGTGAGATGGACCTTTCTGGCAGACGAGGCACCGGCTAGTACATGGAAACATTTTGTCAGCCAGTTTAACTCTCTGGTTGCCGAAGCATCAGCGACTAAGACCATCCGCCGATAAACCTGGTCTCGTTTCTGCGAAGCAGGGCACGGAAGTGTATACAGTGCGAAACAGCCTGGCATATCCACAAACTCTCCCAGAGCACGGAGACCTAGCTGTTCTATGCGACCCCACGTAAACACTGTACTCAGCTTGTTCGCGGGGATAGAATAGCGTACCAGCAGGAGTTGGCAATGCGTATGACCTCAAACTACAAGCTTCTGTATCAACACGTCAACAGTCTAAGTAAGGTGAAACGGCGAATTCCTTCTCGTCAAATTGGGGACCGACCCATACGAACACCGAAGAAGGCGGCGAATACCCTGTGCCTACAATATGCTGCAACATTTCAGTGCGATCACTGGCCACCTAACCCTATGATGATGGTTGTTTTACCAGCAAAACACACATCTCCCTCACAGCAGAAGCTGTACTAAACAAGCTGTTGAGTATGCGCAAGCACAACTCTCCAGGAAATGATAATATACACACAAATTCGCTAGCGGCAGTAGGAGAGTTTAGCTGAGCCTCTAGCTCGAGTTTTCCAAAACTATTTTGAAGAAATGTACGTGCCCGACATGTGGAAACACTGGAGGATTACTCCTATTCACAAGGGAGGTAGTCGTTCCAATCCAGCCAAGTACCGACCCATAACCTTACTACCGGTTTCTTCAAAGAGCATGGAAGCTATTATTTCTGATACGCTAACGGCCTACTTGGAAGAATTAAACTAGCTCGCACCGGAAAAACATGGATTCCGACGAAATCGATCGTGCACTAAAAAGCTACTACCAGCACGTTGCAGCTGAACTGAGCAGTAGACTCTGGCACAGGAGTTGATGTAGTCTTTCTCGACTTCTCAAATGCGTTCGACCGGTTAGACCATAACATTCTGCTCTCGAAACTCCAGATCATTGCTATTGGTGATCCTCTGCTAGGATGCATCAGAAGCTTTCTTCTGCATCGGCGCCTGGAAGTACGTGTGCGTGAATCGCTGTCAGATCTCATCCGAGTTAAATGCGGAGTACCACGACGATCGGTACTAGGACCGCGATTATTTCTGACATATATTAACGATAGCACAGACCTCATAAGCTCGAACTGCCTTCTTTATGTCGATGATATCAAGGTGTAGAGGGCGATAAATACACCAGATGATATCACAGTACTTCAAGCTGACCTGGATAGGGTATACGCGTGGTCAATCCATAATCTACTTCGATTCAATGTGGACAAATGTAGATTGCTGCACCTACGGCAAAGGTTGGTTCACCCCTACAAACTCGGCAACCAGGAGCTTCAAACGTCTTCTGGCAAGAAGGATCTGGGAATTTTGCCCAGGTCGACGTTGGATGTTCGTAACAGGCTGAAACGGCGTCTAGGAGGCGCATCCGACATGTGGTCCTCCCGAAGCGTGCATTAGTAGGATTCGGCACTTCGATTTTTCCACAATTTCTCGGTTCATACATACGGTCACATGTAGAATACGCAATACAGATCTGGCAGCCATGGCTGAGGAGAGATCACTGCATTGGGAATACACTAACGCCGGGCAACCAAGGATGTCTGGGGTCTGGATAAGTTGCCTTATGAACAAAGGCTACAATGGTTCGGGTCTTCAGCGGACGGTGTCGGCGATTGCGCGTGGACCCCATTTTGTCTTACCAAATGTTGAGAGATCCCAACCACACGTGTCGCTATTTGCTATAGCTCAGTGGCAACAGCAATTTGAGAGACCACCATCTCACGCTGGCAGAGCAGTACAGTCGTTTAGAATGTGTCGGAATTTCTTTTCCGTACGCGTTTGCCGAACGTGGAATGCCCTACCGGAATCTGTCATGTGTGCTCCCACGCTGGCAAAGTTCAAAGTCCGAGTTGTCCGTGCACTTACTTCGCTGCACCATCATTACCCATGGATAAACGCAAGTGTCTGTAAGAGATTTTACTGGCGGTTAAATCACAGATTTCCTTCCACTTTTTTCACCTCCTCTATGTGTACACCAGGAGACACGATTTTTACCAACATCCCATTTGACGTCATTTCTTGTGGATTTACCTTGGATTTACAGTCTATACTACATATACTTCAGTGAGTTCACTGGTATAAAGCGAATTTTGCCAACTATTTTTTGTATTTTGTAGTTTCACTATGACCATCCTACGGGACTTGTGAAGCATTACCTTTTTTACCCGTATAAAACCATTGTTCCATTGAATCGTTTTCTCGGCCAGACCATTGGACCAGGGGTAATGTGGTGCTGAGAGAACGTCCCTGATGCAATTTTCGAGCAAGAATGGTCCATACTCGTTAGTGGTAAAAGTTCGAGTCATTGCCTGAGACCACGGTACGTGATACACCGTGCGTAGGGAAGATATTCCTGTGATCTACTCAGTCATGGGTGTGCTTGCCCGACCTTCGACCCATTTGAAATGTGAATGCACTGCAACAAGCACCACGAAGCCATCGATTGGTCCACAAAAGAAGTGCTGCCGCAATCTTAAACTACTTTGCAGCCACGTTAGCAATCTGTGTAAAATACAGAGAAGCCTCGCTCCTCTGCTACTGCCATGGGAATGATTTACTACCTTGACAACTACCGCACAATTGTACGAATAGTTTTGTATTCTGCTCGACTTCAGGCCAGCATATATATATGTGTGCTATTACCTTCATCTTTGAGTTTCCTTGGTGACTGGACCTTAACGTGTTTCGACGGTTTGCGTACCTCCTTGACCCATTGAGCTATACTGGGTGATGCCTCCAGGCACTTTGAGAGATACTCCTACCAGGTTAAGCAATAGTGAGAGGTCAAACAAACTCAGTCTCCTGCTCCTCCAGGTGGGGAGTGTGGAATGAGATGGCGTCTATTTCTGTAAAAATAAATCATTGCCACCTCACCACTGCCTTGTAAACAGGCTTTTGAGCCAATGGATTTGGATGAGGACCCTAATCGTCCTCCTGTCTAGGTCTGGGCGCCCTGGCAGTATCTCAGCCCACATGCAACCATGTCATTTTCTTCACACCTAAACTTCACCTTGCATCGGCCGTCGCGCAAATTATCAAGGGTCGCCTTATCTGCGGCATTCAGCAGGGCGGATAAGCGAAAACATGCTACTGCTGGCGCTTTCCTTCTTTCTTTTCCACCTTTTTCTCTTACTCCCATCCCGACCCCCATTACTAACCTTCCTTCTATAATTCCCAGCTTAATTGACAGCAACCGAAGTGCCACTGGAGTAGAACCATCTGCAGCCACCTTCTCGCGATACGCACCGGACGCCTCACTTATAAGGCCACGCTGTCCCATTTCCATGGCGACGTTCAACGTTCGCACTCTAAGACAAGTAGATCAACAGGCTGCACTCGCACACACCTTGGACACACTTGGTATTGAGGTGTGCTGTGTCCGCAGTTAGGATCAATGACCTGAACGGCGTTGTTGAGTTAACTGCATCTGGCTTATTCTCTCGTTATTGCTTGCATGCATCCGGAGACGCCGATGCAGCACTCATGGGTCAAGCTGGTGTAGGTGTCATCCCACGCTCCAAGACTGGGCCATGGTTGGTTGATTGGATTCCGGTGAACAGCCGTTTACGTGCAGCCCGTTTGGCGACATCAGCCAAAGTTGATTCACGAAGTAGTACAAAACGCTGTTTGTTTGTGATTTCCGTTTATGCTCCTACCGACAGCAGTTCTTACGCTGTCAAGGACACATTCTATCACGAAGTGAACGCGCGACTCCGCATTGCTACTAGTTCAGCCATTATAGTACTCCAAGGGGATATGAACGCACAAGTAGGGCGTCTGAGCACTTCAGAAGCTCAGCTGGGTGGTACTTATGGGCTTAACTTCGAACGGACTGACAACGGTTAGCGTCTGCTTCAACTGTGTGCGGAACACCATTTGTTTCTTAGTAGCACTGCTTTTAGACACAGTGGGCGCCGAAGTGCCACTTGGCACCCTCCTGTATCTGGCCAGCGATGGACCCAAATTGACTACATAGTCATAAGTTATATATGGCGTGGTTCCATCCTGGATTGCCGCTCGTACTGGAATACCTGCGTCGACTCTGATCATGCCTTGGTCCGCTGTCGTTCCCCGATGAACTTTACCGGGAGGCGCACCAAGCGTCTCCTCCTACTGGCAACTGAGAAATTGTCTCAGCCCTCGCTCAGGCCAGCTTATCAAGACTCACTGCACATCGAAGTTTTGCTGCCTTGTTCTAATGACACTGAGCTTCAGTGGAATAGGATCTCGACCGCCATGCACGACGCAGGAGCCTCTGCTTGTGGCACTATCCATCGTCACCTCACCAGTCACTGGATGTCCGAGAGGTCGGTGCACCTGTTGTAATCTAGAAGAAACCTCCCGGCTGGCTCTGAACACAATCTGACCAGACAAGCTATTAAGCGCGAACTAAAGTGGAGCCTACTTTCTGAAAAGAAAGCCTGATGGACTACTCGGGCTGAAGAAATGGAGGGGGCGGAAGCAGTAGGCAATTACCGCAAGCTCTTCTAGCTGAACCGAACCATTGATCCCACGAAACCAGGTGTCAGTGAGGCAATCAAATAGCCCTCGGGTGCGCTGCTACACAATAAGGAGCGCCGTATGGCTCGTTGCGCGGAACACTGAAACTCAGTTCAGCTGGCCCCTGCTCCCGGACCACTTCCTACTCAGATGATGCAGGACGAGCCATGGACGGTTAGTTTAGAGCCTCCGTCGGAGGCCGCGATCCAAAAAGCGATCACAGCCCTCAGTGGTTTTCATGCCGCTGGCCCGGATTCCCTCCCACCTGCATTATTTAAGGATGGAGGTGAGGTCCCCTGCAAAGCACTGACCTCTCTATTCGAACGTATCTGGAAGGAAGTGAGTGTCCCAACTGATTGGAACGTATCGATTATAGTGGCAACATACAGGAAGGGTAGTCGCACAGACTGTGCGAACCACAGGGGTATTAGCCTAACACCAGTTGTGACAAAGTTACTGACCTCGATTCTCGTTCATCGCCTCATTGTGGAGCGGGAATCTCGGATTAGGGAAGAGCAGGCCGGTTTCCGCCCATGTCGTGTCAGTATAGACCATATATTCACTTTGGGACAGGCGCTAGAGCAGCTACACGTATACCACAGACCGACAATATCTGTGTTCCTTGATTTCAAGAGTGCGTTCGATTTAGTCGATCGATCGTTTCTGTTCGAAGTACTTGCGCGGAAATGTGTTCCCACAAAATATGTGAACACCCTACGTGCTCTATACTCGAACACTACAGGCCGCGACAGGGTCTACGGTGGCCTATCGGATAGCTTTCCGATCACATGTGGCGTTCGTCAGGGTTGTCCGATTTCCACAATTTTGTTCAGTTTCGTCGTGGATTCTATCATGGAGTTTTCCCATGCGGAATCTCACGATGTAGGCGTTGAAGTGCTGCCTGGTGAAATATTAGTTGATCTTGAGTATGCGGACGATATCCTCTTGCTTTTCTACGATGTTGCGGCGGCACAAGCAACCCTGTATAGCCCGTCTAGAGTGGTCCCATTATTTGGTATGCGCTTTGCATCTTCAAAGTGCAAAGTGTTGCTGCAGGACCACCAGCCACTTTAGCACCACTTGACCCTTACTAATGAGGAACTAGAGGTGGTTGATCAATTCACTTATCTTGGAAGCTGTGTCAGTTACGATGGGCGCATAGAAACTGACGTCAGCTCACGCCTTGCAAAGGTCAGAGCTGCCTACTTGAACCTGCGGCATGTTTGGCGACAGAAGGGAGTTTCCCTTCATCTGAATTTCAGTGTACACAAGGCCACAGTGAGGGCCGTTCTGCTCTATGGGAGTGACACTTCGCCCTTTCGGTGTGAAGATTTGAGGCGCCTTCAAGTCTTTGATCACAGTTGTCTGCGGAGCATTGTTGGTGTCGAATGGCACCAGCGTGTCCGCAACGATGATGTGTGTAGGCGAGTACTAGGTAGTGATAAACATGCAAACTCCCTAGAACAACAGATAGCACTGAATAACTTACGTTGGCTCGAGCACGTGCTACGTATGCCTGGTCACCGCTTACCTAGGAGGGTCTTGTTTAGTCTGCCAAGTGTAGGGTGGCGCAAAGCTCGAGGTGGACAGAAGTTGACTTGGCAGCGGGAAATAAATTACTGACGATTAAACTGGGTGCCGTTGGTCCGTCTCACTTCCTGGCTGGAGTCCACGTGACTCGCCTTGTGATTGGCTCTAGACTTTACAGGACATGGCTCGCAACCGACACCAGTGGCGCGTCTGCTGCCGTCTCCTAATCGGATTGCTTGTTTAAAGTGTGTTTGGTGCTGAGTTATCTGCGGGGTAATGGCTGATTATGACGCGTGGCAATGAAAGCCGCAAGGAAGCTGTCTCACCGATGCCGCTTTATCTTTGCACGATAGCCATCTGTTTGTGACGGTATGTTGTTAACTCATGGTGTAGGAGCCTTTACACTGTGTGTTTGCTTAGGGCATTAAGCTTTTCCTGCAAGTCCCTCGTTCTCTGCCTCTTGTTATTCTTTATTTCGTAGGTCATCGTAGTTGTACGACAGCGAAGCATCAGTTCAAACGGCTGATATTCTGTTGTCGTTTTTGTTGTTGTTGTTGTTGTTGTTGTTGTTGTTGTTGTTGTTGTTGTTGTTGTTGTTGATATGGGTTTCTCCTAGGATTGTTTGACCATGCGAACTTTGACTTGAGAGGCCAAGAGTATACAACCATTCTTATGACTCCGTTCATCTCATTGACTACGAAATGCCCTTAGACCTTGGTCTACCATATTCAGCCAAACAGCTAGGATATAATCTCGCATCTTTGACAGTTCCACGTCACTCTCCGTTACAGGCTTTATCTCCGTATCTGTCACTGGCGAATTGTCCAACCAAGATGTCACTTGCACCAGTTTTCTCAAAGCCGGTTTGTGGTTCGGAATGTCCCGTAATGGAAGTCTGCTGAGGACATGGACACAAGGATTCTCCTAATCAGGAGGAAATTAGCATTGACACAGATAGCCAGCGAGTAGTATCGCCCAGCAAAGCATCTGTGGCGATACCATTTGGGGTATCGCTTTTGCTTCGCCTAAAATCCCCGTCAGTGGTTTGTTGTCTGGGTGTGTTTCAGACTTCTGCCCGTACACGTACTGGTGAAAACGGACAACCCCTAATACGACCGCCAAAGCCTCCATGTCAATTCAGGTGTGAGTTCGCTCGGTTTGCGATAGAGTCCTAGAGGCAAACGCAACCGGTTTGTTTACCGCTCTCGCGTGAGATTATAACAGAGCGGCTCCAACTCCGTACGGCGATGCATTACATCTTAACGTTGTTGACCGTAAGTAGCACACACGAAAAAGGGGACGCACGCAAACTGCCTACAGCAAAAACCGCACACGAAATATACGTACGGGAAAAATGCGCACAGAAAAAAGACTTCCTTTCAACGCGAGTAAAGCATTCTTGAAAATACGGATTCATTTGACGTCTCGACGCCTGTGTGAATTCCGCCTCCAAGCAAATCAACTGAGTTCGGAGTTGCAGACTATCCTAACGCAGGCAGACTATGACAGGCTTTACAACAAAGCTTCGGATGTTAAGTCAACGCAAGGGAGTATCAAGCAAGAAAGACAAATCCGTAAGTTACACCATTTGATGTCTGTACGTAGAAAGGCCACCGGTTCAACTAGCAGGCCTGGATCTAGCAGCAGAGATTGTAACGTTGTTAATACTTCAAATAGAGTGTTGAGACAGCGCGTAGACTACTGGAGAAGGGTTTGACATTAACTAACGATAAATCCAAGATAAGAGCCGAAGTACTTATTCCTAGTGTTGAGTATACTTTAACGAACTTAACTACTTCAATGGCTGAGCATATTTGTGCAGAAATTATAAACTTCATAAGATTTCAGCAGCCGGGAGAGCCGAATCATGCGCCAGAGGAGCGTGTCTCACTAACTGCACTAAAAGTAGATCCGAAAATTGGTGTCACAAAAGCCGATAAAGGCAAACCACAGTGATAATGAACAAGTCAGGTTATTTGAAAAAATGGAGGAGCACCTAGTGGATTGACCATATAAGGTTATCGACAATAAGTCCGTCAAGTCGGTGATGAATAAGACAGAGGTTAGTAATTACTTAAGGAACGTAAAGGAACATCCAGGACCGGGAAACTGGTACAATCCATCTCCGAAATCATCTTTTCCAACAAGAATGTATGGCTTACCGAAGATACATAAGCCCGAGGTACCCAGTTGACCTACTGTAGATGGCATAGGTTCCCCAACGCATGAATTAGCTAGATATTTGGCTAGCATATTGCAACCCTTGGCAGAGCAAACGAATACGTTCGTAAAGAACTCTTATGACATTACAAGAAAGGTGTCGGGTCTTACGACTGAATCAGATGAAATGCTGGTCAGTTTCGACGTTAGCTCGCTCTTTACCAATGTGCCAATACGGGACGCTTTGGAGATACCGAAACACCGTTTAACTGAGGACAGTAACGTCAGAGAGTGGACACAGCTTACGGTAAATCAAATAAAGGAAAGAATGACATTATGCTTTAACATGTCTTGTTTCACGTTCCAATCTAGATTATAGACTCAGGAACGAGGACTTGCCATAGCATCGCCAGTATCCCCTCTATTGGTAAATTTGTACCTGGAAGATTTTGGAAGGAGGTTGTTGACTGACTCTTGTAGCTTACCGAAAATTTGGTGGCGGTAGGTGGATGACACCTTTGTTATCATAAAAGGGGATAATAAAGAGGTTTCTAACCCGCTTGAACACTCTTGCGGAGACTATAAATTTCCCTATGGCATTGGAATGTTGCAGTGGAACACAGACTGTCTGAGTCTGGGCAATCTGACGATGTACTGCCCACGCAATACACCATGACCTTTCCTTATAACAAGCGCTTTAGGCTCTGTTCGGCGCAGAGGATAATAAACTGTGGCCTATCTGCAGCATCAAGCAGGATGCATTTGGGTTTGGATGCTAATACTCAAGCCTTCCCGCCTTCTTATTCCCTGTCTTACGCATTTTCATCCTTAGCGTTCCGTTCCAACTTCACTTTCATTCCCCCGTTTTCAAACCCCCAAATTCTTGGCCCCCCACCTTACTTGAATAGTCACTTGTCTTTTAGTTTCAGCTCACACACAATCGCAGGGCGTCGCTCTAATCCAGTCGATAAGTCCATGTTCAACCAAGCGGACAGCGTCAGTTCATCCGTTTTCCTTTGGCGTCCTCGATCTTCGCTAAGACTGGCATGCCTCAACGTGCGCACTTTGTGACAGATTGGCCAACAGACAGTACTTGCTCGAACACTCAAGACCCTCACGATGGATACTTGCTGTTTATCGGGAACCTGCTTGCAGGATTCGAGCTCCGTGCTTACTCTGCGATCCCCCACATGCGACACCGGCAGCACATTCTCATTGCGCCTGTCTGGCGATGATGCAGCTTCAAATGCAGGTCAATCTGGCGTCAGTGTTGTTTTGAGGCCGCAGGCTGAAGTTGCCCCGATCGGCTGGATCCCTGTCAACAGCCGGATGTGCGCCGTTAGGTTGGCTGGCTCGTTCCAGGCTTCGAAGTCGCGCGGGGATAAACGGTGCCTATTTGTCATTGCGGCTTATGCCCCCACAAACTGCAGCCATGATTCGGTGAACGATGATTTTTACCACCAACTTAACGATCTTTTTCGTTACAGAAGAAGCACGGATACTGTGGTGCTTGCTGGTGCACTAAACGCGCAAGTCGGAAAATCGTCCTCTGATGAGCTTCCTCTGGGCGGCCAACATGGTGTAGGCTCCCGTAATGATAACGGTGAGCGGTTGCTACACCTGTGTGAAGGTGCTCGTCTCTTTCTCGCGAGCACTAACTTTCGACATAGCACCCACAGAAGAGTGACTTGGCACCCACTAGCCTCGGGTCAGCCATGGACGCAGATCGATCAAGTCGCGAGTGGTTATCGCTGGAGAGACTGTGACGAAAACTGTCGCTTGATTTGGAGCACCAGCGTGGACTCCGATCATGCTCTCGTGTGTGCCGACCTGTTGGCGCGTTTCGGCGGAAGTCCGCAACATCGCTCTGAGCGCATTGATGGCAGTCAGCTGGCAAAGCCAGGTGTTCTGAATGCGTATCAAACTACGCTGGCATCTGGGCTGAGTAAGCGTCTACTGAACACCGTCGAAGATCACTGGTCGCATATTTGTCAAACGTTACTATCAGCAGGCATGTTTTCATGTAGCAAATCAAATTGCCAACCTAGAAAGTGGGTCTCTACATAGTCTCTGGAACTTATGGATCCTGGCCGACGTAATCCGACTGCAAGCGAATAAAGTGATACTCGCAAAATCCTCAGGACAAAACTGCGTGTTAGCCTGAAGAGAAACCGCGAAGCCTGGTGGTCTCATCGTGCCTCGGAGATGAAAACAGCCGCTACCATTGGTAATCATCGTAAGTTATTCCGTTTGATATGGGAAACAGGCAGCAGGAGACCTGGTGTTAGCGAGACAATACGCGACCAGAGTGGACAGCCGATCCACAGCAGGTCGAGACGCTTGGAGCGTTGGGCTGAACACTTTGCAAGGCAGTTTAATCAGTCTGAGTTATCGCTTTCTCTTTCGGCCATTAAGTGCCCTTTTTCATGGACCGTCTCCTTAGATCCGCTCTCACGCGTAGAAGTTGTACGTGAGACCAGACTGTTGAAATTGCATAAGGCCGCTGATGCAGATGGAATTCCCCCAGCTCTCTCCAATTTCGGGGGACTTGCAGTTGTAAATGATTTACACGAGTTGCTAGTGGAACTTTCGGAGCAGGAAACTGTTATGACAGAGTGGAGCCGCTCCGTCATTTTCCCAATTTTCAAGGGAGGCTCCCGTTATGAATGCGACAATCATAGTGCGCTCAGTCTGATCTCACTTGCCTCTAACTTGCTTGCCTCTGTCGTTCTCCACCGATTAACTGGCGCTCGTGAAGGCCAGATCCGCGAAGAGCAAGTCGGGTTTCGTCGAAATCAACGCTGCATCGACCACCTCTTCACTTTGCGTCAATTGTTGGAGTGCTACCAAGTTTATTGGCGGCACACCATTGTGTTTCGCGACATCGAAGGTGCCTTCGATTCGGTGGATCGATGTCCCCTTTGTGATTGTCTGCTGAGAAAAGGTGTGCCTGAGAAATATGTAAACATTGTCAAAGCGCTGTATGCTCATAGTTCGGGCCGAGTGAGGGTTTATGACCAAATGTCGCCGCCCTTCAATATTTCCAACGGTGTGATACAAGGTTGTCCGCTGTCGCCTTTCCTCTTTAACTTCGCTTTTGATGGAGTCATAGAAACACCGTCCACTGGACGCGACCCAGCAGATGTGGAGCTACTTCCTGGTGAGCGACTTCTTGACTTGGAGTTTGCGGACGACATTGCCCTCATATGTGACAGCGTCCAAACGTGCCAGGCTGCACTGGACCGATTAGCACTGGTTGTCAATCGTTTTGGGCTATGCTTTGCTCCATCGAAAGGCTAAGTTCTTCTCCAAGATTGGCAACGACCCACCCCTGCAATGACCCTTGGTGGTGATCAGCTGGAAATCGTTTAGGAATTCAATTACCTGGGCAGCTATATTAGCGCCCGTGGGATCAAAGCGATTACGAACGGTCTAGCAAAATCTCGAGATTCTTTTTCCAATCTCCAGCACCTGTGACGCAGACGCGACATCACGCTCACCCTGAAGTGTAGAGTTTATAATGCAGTCGTCTTATACGGTTGTGCAACCTGGCCCATCAGGTCGACAGACATAAAGAGGTTAGCCATATTCGACCATCGCTGCCTTCGCAGCTTAGCTCATGTCTGGTGGGAGCACCGCGTGAGAAATGAGCGTGTTCGGCGTCGAGTATTTGGTGCAGGAAGAGCTAGTGCACCGCACAGCACCACTATGTCACGCACTAGGCTCCGATGGCTAGGCCACGTGTTGCGCATGCCAGCACACCGATTCTCGCGAGGTGCATTGTTTGCGCGCCTGGAGTGCGATTGAAAGTGAAGGAGGGGAGGCCAAGCGATGACTTGGTCGAGATAAATGAAAACCCTCACTTTGAATTTGGCGTCGGTTGATGCATCCCGACTTCCTGGGTGGGGTCCTAAGGACGCTGAACACAATTGGTTGAACCCTCTTGCTGATATGGCTAGGAGTCGGCCCTAATGGCGTTTGTGTTGTGAGTTCCTTTGTCCATTCCCCTCCTGCTTGGCCTCCCTCTCCAATAATGATCTCATTCGTTAGGTATAGTATACCTCACTTTTTGCGGCACCATAGCCGGCTGTTAGCTCTCCGAATCGATGTCCACCCGTTACTGTGGTCTCAACCGGCGTGCCTCTGTTGTTTCTTTCTTCTTGTCTTTTGTATTGCAGCACAAAATCTGACGTGTTTTTCACCTGCAGTTAACGTGTACTTAAAAAATAAGTGGCTCATTTTCATTTCTTGCTTGCTCAATTCAAAGGGCTGAGGGTCGTCTAAAGACAACGATAGATCGTAAGGCGACAGACACAGATGGAGTACCCCACTATAGTTCAGGTCACTCAGAGCATGTGTATGCTGGAATCGCCTCATCTCTGTTTCACAGAGCCCAAACCCTGTGCACAGAGGCGGAGGATAGGAAAATTGTCCGGAAAGAAGCAATGAACCAATTGTTTGGTAGTGGTACACGTGGTAGTTAGTGAATCGCTAGTTGCAGCGGATTTTAACTCCCCACCAACGGCGTACTCCGGAGTGGATTGGGACGGCAGATATTCCTTATAAAGATGGAACTTTGGAGGCCTTCCGGAGAGGGCTAAATAAAGGAAACATAAGAGTAATTTGCCAGAAAGGCCCAACGCTCCGCTCTACACTGGGGCACTTAAAAAACCCACTTCCCACAGATAGAACAACCAGTTGTGTCTACAAAATTAGTTGTAAAGACTGTACACACGTGTACCTGGGTCAAACCGCGAGAGACCTTCACACAAGGATAGCAGAACACAAGAGTCGCACAACAGAGCCACTGAGAAACGATCTTGAATATATGGCTTTACTAAGAAGTTCTGCAGTAACGATAGATGCTGGTCATGAGATCGAGTTTGATAACAAAATCCTTAGCAAGAGGTAGCGATCATCTCCCCAGGGGCTGACTGCTGAGGTGATTGAGATTAGCAAGGTGAACAACTGCGTGAGCAGAACGGACGGAACAGAACTTTCGAGGGTGTGGCGAGTTGTCTTAACCCGATCCGTCTGAGGAGCTCCGGCGGACGGATCCAGGGCAGCGAAAGAACACCATATCGTCCACGCACCCATGACTAACAGGGCTGACATGTTTGACCTTGTAACGCGTAAGAGCCTATGGTGCGCTGGCGGTGGATAAATCCTATAAATTGTCTACCCACTGCTGATATTGCTGTGCCATGTGCGCATGTTCTGGACGTTTCCTCTTGGCGACCGCTGGGTGTGCGTTCGGTTACGCCTCTCCACTACCTGAGAGCAAGCACACCAATCCGCATGAGTCCGTGAACTAACTATGTGCTTGACCGGTTGCCTTCGGTGTGTACATTTAATCTAAGGCTTTGGCTTTGGAACAGAGTCGTTCTCTTTTCATGTGTGGGAGCCCTGCAATTATCCTAGTCCAGTCCCCTTCCTCTTCGGAGGTTAGGAATTGGGCGATGGCCATCTTCCCGTAATACCTAGCCAACAGGTCCACGGGTTATAACTTCTCCAATCGATTGGCGTAGAGCACGAGCGCCACACATGGTCTCTGACGCTGGGAGGGCACCTAAGGGTGCTCCACGGTTTGTCACTCCCTGCCTCAAGTCAGCTGCCCGTGCTCAAATTGGTGCAAACCGGCCAACCCTCCTGTGTGATCACAGGTGCTTATCTTACTAAGGTCGCAAAACACATATGAGTAGTACCAGTACCTCAAACACTACGTGTGACGGACCTCAAGCAAATCGCAATCTGTTTCTGCACGTATATTCCCTAGCTGGATCTGCTTCCCACTGCCTTGTGGGTCAGGCTGTTGAGTCAAAGGTTCCAAACGGAGTCCTTCAAGCAAACCTCCAACAACCCACTGCCTTGTGCGTAAGGCTACTGAGCCAAAGGCTCCGGGTGGATTCCCTTAAGCAAAGCTCTGAAGCACAACCACCACTGTGCATGCGATTGCCCACCAATGCAATCGTATGCCTGCACGCGTGCTGGTACATGCGCACACTACTGGACCGGAACTCCAGTGAGCGCCCCGAGCGACACACTGCACTGGTCACGATGGAACTCGTGCGCTATAACATCGATATTGTAGCGCCTAGTGAAGTCCGGCACACTGAGCAGGGTAAGTTGCATGAAGCAGATGCTGGCTACAGGTTCCACTGCGTATGCAACGCCACCTCAGTACAATGTTAACATGGGATCGGATTTGAAGGATCTCACCCCTAAATGCCCAGCTCGTGGGTAAACTAACTGGCATCAGCGCGTGACTGATGACTGCTCGCCTACGACTCGAAAGAGGTAAGTTTGCCACATTTATAAGCACCTACGGTCCGACCATGTGTTATCCTGATGACATGCGTGATCAATCCCACACTCAGCTATCCTCCGTGAAATGATCTGTGCCGAGAAGCGACCGACTATTTCTGCCTGGTGATTTCAACGCGCGTGTTGGGCGTGATGCATCGGTGTGGACAGATGTCATCGGTTCGCATGGCATTGGTTCAACGAATGCGAACGGTGACAGGCTGCTCTCACTGCGTGCCACTCACGGCCTGACGATCACGAAAACTCGGTTTGCACTGAGTGCGAGTGATATAGTAACTTGTACGTACCGACGGAGTGGTCACACTCACCTGCTCGACTATGTCATCATACATCAGCATGATATACGTGAAGTGCACATGACACGTGTACTGCGTGGAGCTGAGTGTGGCACTGATCACAAGTTGGTTCGGACCAAACTGTACATATATTTTCGTAAATCTATGTTATGTACTCCCGCCGTGAATCGGCGTCAATATAACATTCTCTCCCTCGGTAATGTGGCGAAGCGTATTGAGCTGGAGAAGGCGATGACTGCACGACTGTGTGATGTGGAATGCATAGCCACAGTGGGCGACCTGTGGCACCACATTCGCGACCAGGTGACAGCTGCTGCCGAGGAGACCATCGGGGGCGCGCAAAGTGTAAGCGGCCTGATTGGTTTGATGAGAGCAATGCGACCATGGGCACATTGATGTGTGAAAAGAATACAGCATTTGCTGCACATGTGGCAGACCACAATGACTTGGGGAGGAATAGTCAGTTTAGCGAACTTCGACGGCGACTGACCCGAGAGATTCGTCGCATTAAGAATGTATGGTGGACGGAGAAGGCGAAGCAGACGGAATACTACGCCGAACGCCGCCAACGCAAAGAATTCCTTGACTCCTTGAAGGCGGTGTATGGACCGAGGTTGGAGCCACTGCGGATGCTTAGCGATGGTAGTTTAGGCGCTACCTGCACACAGACTGTAGACATAATGCAGATCTGGCGAAAACAGTTTGACTGTCTCGTGAGAAATTGTTCAGAGATCAACTGGCCTACTTTGAATGGCCTGAAACTGGACGATGTGGAGGCGAGTCTGGCAGACGCGACGACACTGGATTAGACGCAGACAGCACTTGCTCAGCTGCGAAACGGCAAGTGTGCAGGGCCGACCGGGTCTCGCCTGTAGTATTGAAAGACGGCGGACCGGCGTTGTTGACTGCGTCGCACCACTTGCGACAACGCGTATGGATTGAGGAGGAGGTGTCTGCTGAGCTGAAGGATGTTCTTGTGCTACCACGGTACATGTGCAAACGGGGAAACAAATGCTACACGAATTATGGTGGCATTAGCGTGCTGAGATTGGTGGGCAAGATGATTGTCCGGATGCTCCTAATCCGTCTCGTCAATCAGGTTGTGGAACCGAACGTAGCGGAAGTGCAGTGCGGATTCAATTCAGGTCGCAGCACCATCGATATGGTGTTTGCGGCTCGTCAGTTGCAGGAGAAGTGCAGAGAACGACACCAGCCGTTGTACTCGCTTTTTGTTGATTTCACCAAGGCATTTGATACGGTGAACCGCGAGGCATTGTAGCTGGTGTTGGGTAAGTTTGGTTGCCTGCGTAAGTTTGTAAGTTTAATTGAATGTTTGCACAGTGGTTTGTGAACGTGGGTGCAACTGAGTGGAGAGACCTCAGATGACTTTGCAGTTGTCTCTAGTGTGAAGCAAGGCTGTGTCTTAGCTCCTGCCCTGTTTAATATATATCTTCATGCAATGATGTCTTGTGCCTTTGATGCGGTTTGTGCTTACGGTGTACGCGTGGAACACCTTATTGATTGTGGTTTGCTGAACATTCATCGTTTCGATGCGATAAACCTAGTCTATGAGACAACTATCCGTATGTTGCTGTTTGCTGACGACTGTGCGTTGTTTGTACACAGCGTGGATCATTTGCAGCACTTGACTAATGCTTCGACAGCGGCCAAATCCGGCTCACCATTAACACAAGTGTGCCTGTTTATCTTTCCTGCCCTCATGAGGAATGGATTCCGTGGGCCTGCCGCAAAGTACCAGAGCCGACGAAGTGCTGGAAATCACTTCGAGATTTTGCTACCTTGTGGCGTTATAACAACCGACCAGCAAATGGCGTGCGAGCTGCGCAGCCGAGCATCGAAGGCGGCTGCTGCTTTTGGCAACTTGGAATGCCGTGTGTGGAAAAACCACCAGCTCATTGCTGGGACGAAGCTGCTGGTGCTGTCCGTTCTTCTATACAGCAGCGGAACCTGGACGCTTTATCGGAAGGATGTGCGATACCTGGAGCGCTTTCATCAGCAGTGTCTGCGCCAGATTATGCGCATCAGCTGGAGTAACCGTGTTGCAGACACGGAGGTGCCGCGACCCAGCGGCATGCATGCAGTGCACTACATCATTCTCTTGAGGGCGTGAGGTGGCTCAGGCATATTCGCCGCATAGATTCCACCCGGATACCGTAACAACTGTTTTATGTCCAACTGAGTGCAGGGAAACCGTACGTGGGAAACCGAAGTTACCTTAACAGGACATGATCAAAGTGAGCCTCTCACGTTCTAATCTTGATTGCAGGTCATGGGAATCTAAGGCAGTTGATCGGCGTGCATGGCGCGATCTGATCATGAAGGCAGTTGCCGAGGTGCAAGGGGAAGCCCTCGTGCATGCAGAGAAGAAACGGCAGTTGCGCAAGTGACAGGCGCCGAAGGGTTGTCCTCCCTCGACATAGAGTGCATGGTGCTGTCGCATGTGCGGTCGTGAATGCTTGAGTTAGGCAGGTTTATTGAGCCATGAGCGAGGCCGTTCGGGTCCAACACCGAAGCGACGACAGATCCAGCTGAGAACGTAACCAGAACCGGAGCAGGGTTGGTAGGTACCCTGCATTCGATTTACTAATGGTGTGCTTGCGTGCTCCGTTTCTTTATTTCAGATGGTGGGTTTGCTACCCAGTCTTATTATTTTTTGATACCACATTTTGATGTGAACCTGGATAATCTGTTAAATTGCGTAATTCGCTTAAACTATAGGAGGCTAACTTCATTTATTTTTGTCTTCACCCATATGTGTTTTGATTCCATTTGCTGTCATCGCGAATCTATCACGGCTACTTTGATAATGCATTTATCTCATGCGTTAATTTAGCTGCATTTCCGTACGGTGTATTCGATCTATTTAATTTGACATTTCATTTCATGCAATTGGATGTTGCTGGAGATCCCGGTGTGGCTGCGCTTGATGTGCACGTTGACAACGTGCCTACCTGTCTATTAGTTTCACCTCGAAAATATTGGCCCCAAGAGACCGTTGGTCGTTATTGGAGGGGACGGGGTGCACGGTCCCTGTGGCCGAGTTAGGCTCGAAGAGAGTTTCAATGCACTCAGTGTGGAGCGGACTATGGTATAGCCACCGTCTTGTGTGCGTTTGAATCCCCACATATGACGTGCGTGTGTTTGCCTGTGAAGGAGTGTGGGTCAGATCCGTTGATGAAACGTGGCTCCCATCCACATGCGTCCCGGTCTTATTCCTTCGCGTTTACACTGGATATGGGGTGTGGTTGGAGCTGTGGGTGGTGAAACGCAAGCTATCCATAGACCTTCTGTAGGCGTAGGCGTCCTGTGGCTGTCCCCGTAGAGGCCAAAGTGACAGGCAAATCCTCACTCGGACGCCGCGTGCCATATATATATATATATATATATATATATATATATATATATATATATATATATCGGTGGTTATGCTCCATGCTGAGGCGGAGGTTGCATTTATGATGCTTCTTGACTGCAGTTGGACTAAACCAACAAACACTTAAATTAGGACTTTTTAAGCTGGGTAAATTTTCTTCCACTTTATTTGGTTTGTTCTGAATATCTGAATAATCTTCTATTGACGGGCCAACCTGCTTACGCTAACTGTGGATATCTTTTTAACTTTATTGCGTTTGTATCAGTTTTTGAGTAACTTCTGAATATTTTGTGCTTATCGCCGATCCGTTGCTAACCAATTTAATTTATATGCTAATTTAGGGAAGAGTTATGTCTGCACAGCCATATACTTTAACAGATATATTTTGTTTGAGAGTCATTTCAAGTGAATGGCTGTTGTTTGACATCCCCGGTATGGCTGCGCTTGATATGCATGTTGACAAGGTGCCTACCTGTCTATTACCCACTACCTCGTTCATACTGGCTCCAGCGGACAGCTGGTCGTTGCTGGAGGGGACGGGTGCATAGTCCTTGTGGTCGTGCTGGGCTCGAGGAGTGGTTCCATGCACTCAGTGTGGAACCCGGATGCCACCAACCATATATGGTTGGCGGCATCCGGGTTCGGATATGCCTGTCACTGGGACCAGCCACAGGACGCCTGCGCCTACAGAGGGACCATGGGTGGCTTGTGCTGCACCACCCACAGTTCCATCCACACACCCCATCTCTAGTGTAAACCAGAAGGAATAAGACCGGAAGGCATGTGAATGTGAGCCACGTTTCAACAACAGAGCCGGCCCACACTCCTTCACAGGCAAACAGTAGCAGGCCGTAGTTGGGAATCAACCGCACACAAGGCGCTGGCCGGACCGTTATCCGCTCGACACTGAATGCGCGGAACAACTCTTCGAGTCTTTCATGTCCACAATGACCGTGCACCCCGTCCCGTCCAGCAACGACCAATTGTCTCCTGGAGCCAGATGGACTAGGTAGTAGGTAATAGACAGGTAGGCATATTGTCAACATGCACATCAAGCGCAGCCACACACTCGAAACGACAAGATGAAAAAAATAAATCGGCTAAGACATACAGATACAGCGGCGTAACTCTTCACAAACAGGCGTATAAAACTGATTACAAAAGGACCCGCAATAACTTCAAGACGTCAGAAAAAATATTTTGAGGAGACGCCACAAACGCAAAATTGTTATCGCAATTAAATACAATTAGCTTCAGTGACGTGTGCAAGTGTATATCAGGTAGTTCCGGAAGACATTAAAATGAGAAAGAAAAGCAATAAGACAAAATTGAAAACCCACCACCTGAAAGAAAGAGACTTAGCATGCAAGCACGCGGTTAATAAGTCGAATGCAGCGTACCTACAAACGCTGCTTCGGTTCTGCCTACTTTCACTGCAGGACCCGTCGCCGATTCGGTGATGGTCCCGAGTGGCTGCGCTGATGGCTCACTAAACCGGTCTGACTAAGGCAATCGCGACCGCATGTGCTACAGCACCATGTGCTCGATGTCGATGGAGTACAGCCCATCGGCGCATGTCGCTTCCGCACATGCCGCTTATTCTCTGCATGTATGAGGTCTTTCTTCCGCACCGCGGCAACTGCCTTCGTGATCAGATGGCGCCTTGCACGCCGATCAACCGCCTTAGATTCCCATGACCTGCAATCAAGTTTAAAACTTGAGAGGCTCACTTTGATCATGTTCTGGTATCGTAACTTTGGTTTCCCCACCTGCCGCTTCCTAATACTCAGCTGACCATATAATAGCTGCTTCGGTATCCGCGTGGAATCTACACGCCACACATGACGGAGCCACCCCAGTTGTCTCAGCAAAAGTATGCAGTCCACTGCATACATTCCACTTCGGCGCAACAATTCCGTGTCCGTAACTCTGTCGCTCCACCCGATGCGCAGAATTCGTCGCAAAACTGTTGATGGAACCGCTCGAGATATCGCACATCAGGCCTGTATATCGTTCGGGTTTTATTGCCGTACAGAAGAACGGACAGCACCATGGATTTGTACACCATCAGCTTTGTGCCAACAGTAAATTGGTGGTTATTCCTTACTCGGTATTCTAGCTAAGACACAGCCTTACTTCACACTAGAGACAACTGCAAAGTCATCTGAGGTCTCTCCACTCAGTTGCACCCACGTTCACAAACCACTGTGCAAACATTCAATTAAACTTACAAACTTACGCAGGCAACCAAACTTGCCCAACAACAGCTACAATGCCTCGCGGTTCACCATATCAAATGCCTTGGTGAAATCAACCAAAAGCGAGTACAACGGCTGGTGTCGTTCTCCGCACTTCTCCTGCAAATGACGAGCAGCAAACACCATCTACATATATATATATATATATATATATATATATATATATATATCGGTACACTAAAAATTTTGATAGGCCTATTTGATCTATTATATCGTTTACTGGAACATAGCAGGAGCCTTTCGGATGCCAAATGGTAGTCTGTTATACCTGAACGAAATTCGATAGGTGCCATTTCTCTTTTTTTCCGTGTTTTTGTATAGTTTGAACTTCCCATTAGTGCGCTACTTGTCTAAGTTTCAGAAATATCTATCGGTACCGAGCTGAGGGTTAACGTCCTCAATATTCGTAATGCAGTATTTTTCAGTCGGAGTACGTCAAGTTATGTTAACTTTGTAGTGTCTACAGATTGGAATCGATCCAACAAGTTTGAGCATAAATCTATTGGTGTAGCGCATTCCGTAAATTGCATTGGCTATCTGACGTTGCACTTTTGGTGGGTGGTCAAGTTTCTATCTACCTTCCATCGCATTATATTTGGCAGCGGATTAACCTTGAGGAATCGTGTTCGTATGCTAAGTTTGATTTGTATTTTATCTTGCCCACCTTTAAATGTTTGTCATTCTCACTTAACAAAAGATTGTGTGTATTTTTGAAACAGCATTTGTGATTCCTATTGCAAGGATAGTTGCCTTATCTGTAGAACCGGAAGTTGATTGATGTTTTCCCGACCCAGTAAGTTTGGACCATCTTCGCGCGGGACTTACATGATTTCCCAGTTTGTCTACTTTTCGTATGATAGGTCAATGTCCTGCATCCCCGGTAGTTTCTTTTCACCTTCCATAAATATAATCAGCCAGGGTTGCCCGCCACAGCTTGTTGCGGTTTGTCGAGGCCAATGTTTGTAATTACGTTGCTTTGTTGCACAACGCCATTTCTCTGCCAGTGCCAATGTCAAATTGCACTGAAATCTGGTTAGCAGAAAGCTGTATGTAAAATGGTGGTTATGCGCTTTGACTAGTTATGCTTTATATATTCCTGTGGTTCAACAGCAACTATTTGGTTTTGTACCATTGTGGGGAATGTGTGTTTGCAATGAACAAGCATCTACGAGCCAAATGCAAACGTTTGTGATATTTGTGGTAAGTTGTTTGAGCCTGATTTCACGCTCTGGCATGACTGCGCCAGAACTCGCAGCGATAGCGCGCAAAGGACGCTTGGTGTTTTATCAACTCTGTTGCCTTCTGTCGGAAAATTCTTATCACCTCTCTTTAAACTGTCCCCAATACTGCAGAATCCGGACGTACTTTTCAGTAGTCTCTATGCCCGTCGCAATAGCAAAGGCCCTTCCAACTTCAGTGCGTTATCAACGAACAGGTAGCGCTGCTTACGAACGTTTTTCAGTCCGACACTTAGATGATCCCGGATCATGTCATTTCGGTAGTCGCGGAAGTCAGTATATTCCGTCAACTTCCGAGGCTCGGCAATGAAGGTAACAACTACCTTCCTCTCAAAATCACTTGTGCTTTGGGATTGTGGTGATTGGAGGCCAGTGTGACCAATTCATCAAATTGTTTGGTGCGTGGTAAATCCGGAGTCAGCAGGCTGAGAATTAGTTCGTTTGTTTGTGGGTCACAAATACTCAGTAGGTTGTTCACCTTACCGTTTTGTCACTGAGAATTCAATCGGCCGAGAAGGCTATTAAGACACTCAATGCAATAGTTCCAAGAGCCGGATTCCTCAGCGTACTTTTCCAATTTGCTGATGGGAGCCAGTCCATCGCCAGTATTATACGCAAAAACCTGACATGTACTATGACACGGTTGTGATGTCTGCACACGACTAAGTCGTTGTCCGTTCGACCACAAACACACTAGCCATGTGTATTGCCCATCGGGTAGTGGTTCGTGATAACCAATCACAACACCCACCTTCGTTGCTCTATTGTAGGACCATTCCTCCAGTGCTTCTCTCAGCTGGAAGAATACGTACGCGCATAGTGTCCCGAAACAGAACAATGGCGGTCCTGTGCTTCACCTGTGTCCGTTTTCACTTCGGTTGAAGCTGCTTTTCATGAGATACTGGTATATAAAACATGTTATCCAATAGTCTCAACCACTGCGGTCACCGTTATACCTGTTCAGCTGTATCCTTAGCCAAGCTGGACTGGCCACATTCACAAGGTTATCAGTGGTGTTGTTATCCTTCCTAGACTTTACCTATCAGTGGGTCCAGAGACCACCGGTTCCTAACAGGGGTGCTCTTCGTCACCCAAGAATCAACGCTACAATCTATCAACTGACTTAAATTCTTCTAATACTTTTTCAAATTCAGGCAACTCAAACAACAGGAGGAAGACAAACGGACACCTGTATGTTCCAGTCATACTTTGTCCTTGCTTCCGGTGCTTGCACCGCCCAGAAAGGACCAATCAAAGGCATGTCAGCCGCAGACATCGTGTCTTCATGCGAGAAACCAACCTGGTAAGTATCAGATTGTGCTTTCCCGCTGAGTACCTAGAGCGGAGTGCGATGCACTTTCGGTGCGTTCCATGGGTTTCCTGTCACATTTCGATCAGAGAAGCATTACAGGGCTTTGTTGATGTCCACCGATCATGCTAACTGGTGGCTAGTAATAGTGCTGTACTTGGAAGTTCTGAAAACTCCCGCAGGAATTACAAATAAGAGACAAACCTTAGGCCGATTTAGATTGTACTGCTTATCTTTCGGACAAGGGAAAAGAATATTTATTTGGCTTTCTCGTCTTTCATAAGACCTGCCCTAAGGATGAATTGTTAGCTAGTACATTACAACGGTAAGTAGCGTCGAGTTGACCGCAACTTTAGGAACTAGGACATTTTAAGTCATGCTTTGAATGTGTGCCACTAAGGTTTGCCAGGTATATGATGAGGCCGATTCGGACAGGAGTTATTTGCGCATTAGCTACGTCAAGAGGCTGTCATACTGGCATTCCTTGGGCAACGGAGAAGACTTAATAAACAGTAAACTCTGCTTGTTAGATGCACTTGAGCCTGTAGGTGTTACCAAATTACCGGACATGCTGGCGCTGTTTTTGGATTGGCCTGCTGCGAAAATCGACTTCTGGTTCTGTTCGATTTCCGTATTTGCAGTGATCACGCACGTCTGTGAACCAGCTAGACGACGCATAGGTGTAACAAAAAACCGTACAAAAATTGCGGATGCAGACTTGGTCAATTAAGCTGCTGTACCACGGTATGCTGCTGGAATGACGATGTGCGCATTGTCGTGAGATCGGTACGCTACATATACTCTATAACCGGGGAGCGCGGTTCATGCGTCTGGGATGTATTCACACAATACCGTTCTGCGCTGTTTGTCTGTGAGCTAGCTTATTTAAATATAGCACAGCCAGCCACAGAAACTTTGGGAATATGCCATCGACACAAGTCACCTCCTCGCTCGTCGAGCGGTGTTTCGCATTTTTATTCCTAGAGAAGTCCCTGCCCGTGGTGTAAACCCAACGTTCGCGATCGGTACTGTTCATCACGGTCGAAACATAAAACCACTTACCCATCCTATCATTTTCCGCGGAAGAAGAAAATTTATTGTTCGGATCGTCAGCTGACGGGGGCCAGAGCACTGGCCGATCAGTGTTCTTGCGTTGGATGGTGCGCAATAAACCAGTAGTGGCACATAGCTAAAAGCTAACATAAACGCCTTACCCTAGTTCCGTCATTTTTATCGTCTCATCGGTATTCTATCGATAATGCTAGTCGCTTCGGTACAGTTTAACTATAGAACTAGTAACTACTGACTTGTTGCCATGCAGTACCTGTGTCGCACCCTTCTAAGACGTCAGATCCATATCCAACCTAACTTTTATTGGGCTTAGTTAGCTCGGTTGTACTTCACGATCACTCCACGTGTTACCCACTCCACGTTTGCACTCTTCGTCATCCATGACCTTGCCAACTCTCAAATTGATTGTAGTATCGTTCGTAATTCACATCATTATGTAAGTTCCATAGTATTTCTCTCCAGACTAAGCGAGGCTGCCTATATCTATTTTTCTACTTAGATTATACTCCTTGAAATTGAGCTGCAAATTACACGACTTTGTTTCGACCAGCTGCCAATATCAGCGCGACGCTTAGAGAGACGGTGTATCACAGGATAAATGTTCAGCCATCCACCACTCTTCGGCATTAAGCGTGTGTGCATGCGTGTCAGTTGAAGCCATTCGCAGAGATTTCCGAACGAATTGAGTTCTTGATACAAATCCATGCTATGCTCGCAAATGATTGAGTATATCTGCAGTCCCGACTTAGCTGTTTTGTGTGCGGTGCATTCGCGTCAGTCAAAGCCTCTAAAGCACTTAACCGTTTACGGTACCCATAAAACAATGCTTCCTCGCTTGCCGTAAAGTTTGAAACTTGAAGCATGGACAGTATTCTTTCGCGTGGCCATGTTGAACCATACATCTCCAGAAAAAGCGCCCTGGAAAATTTGTGGACAGTGAACAATTCTGAAAATTAACTAACTAACGATTACCATGTTGTTGCTACTTCTTGTTCTGTTCCACATATTAGTCATGAGAGTGAGTATAGCTATAGTTCCCTTTGTTCATCCGAGGTAATGAAGTTAGCTACGCTTGTGAAAAGGCAGCTAATATCGAGAGTAAAAGAGGAAGCGCAAAGGCGCCTACTAGAATCTGAATAAGAAATGGCCAATCTTCCGGGTAGACGTAGAAGAAGGTAAGGCCAACTGTGGTGGTATGTTAATGCCTTAGTATATTTCATTGGAAAGAAAGCAACACGCAGCAACAATTTTTAGGAACGCCGAATGACTGCACCCGAGATGTTTGATGATAGAGCGTTATCAAATAGAATATCGCCACAGCATAGTACATAGTTACATCTGCCAACCGTTCAGTACTTAGATGACAGCTATGTAACTTCTTTGGAATATGCTAAAGAGTTTGAACAGTTATTCAAAAATCTTATGTTTGACAGTAGGCAGCGGGAATTACTTGATATGTTATTGTTATGGTCGCGCTAAGTAGACCACCAGCAAATGTGTGACATTACCATCTACAATACTTAAGATAGAGAAAGGACCTTCTTCGGGAATCCGCAACTACCTTGGAGAGGAGACGATTGCACCGATTCAGTCTTAAGCGGCCACACGGAGAGACTGCCGTTAACACCTAGTCGCATTCTCATGCTGTGCAACCTCCATCAGTTGCAAGCCTGACTTCACATATAAGGAGCGATATCTACAATACGCACTAACGATAAGTCATCACTATTTTACTGCACGCTTTAGTTTTGTATCATTCCACCTGGGAACAATATACATGACATTTGATTCCTAAGTACTACGTCTGTCCCTATCTATTGTTGATGCCAACTCTTCTGACAAATTTTATGGCTACCAGTTTGGTCCGCGTCTAAATGTTAAGTCACTACCGACGGTTCGTATAGTTTGGTTAATATTGCAATGGCGATTTCCCATAACTTGATGAATATAGCTTTTAGTTTTACCTCTATGCCAAACCTTTGCTCGTGCGTAATTCTATTGTTCATGAAGTTTAATGTTTCTCTATTCAGTTTGTAGTGGTTCACACGCAAGCGTGGACAAATGCTAGTGAACTTACTGGACATGGTGGATTTGAACTGCCATTGTGCAGTTGCTAAGATCGAGGATGACGAAGCACATGGTGTGCTCTTTCCTCTCATTCTGACTAAACTCGGATGACTGCCTGTCGAAACTACGCTTGACACATGAAACCTCCCGTGTGATATGCAACGCTTGGCTGCGTTTGATGTGCATGTTTATTACGGGCCTGCCTGTCTATTAACCTCCACCTCCATTTTGATGGCTCCAGGATCCTGTTAACCTTTGCTGAGGGACAGGGTGCACTGTCCTCGTGACCATTCTCGGCTCGAAGAGTGGTTCCATGCACCCAGTGTGGAACAAACTACGGTCCACACCCCACATTTTTTACGCCTAGTACGCATGATTCCTTAAATAGACATGGATGCTGCTGCCATGCTTGTTGAAAGACTCTGAGTTGGCTGCGTTTATAACACGTAGGCCCTATCTCCATGCCTCCCGATCTTATTCCTTCTGAAATACACCGGATATGGGGTGTCTGGATGGCACTGTGTGTGGTGCAGCGTAAGCCACCCATGGTCTCTCTGTAGGCGCAGGGTTCCTGGGGCTGTCCGCGTAAAAGCCGCACTGACGCACAAATCCTGACGCGGATGCCGCCAATCCATATGTTAGTATAGGCGCCAATTTTCGTCGAACTTTCATTCATTCCTACGTACTTTTCGTTCATTGTAGATGCTTCAAAGAAACCCGACCGACAACAGGTGAGGTTCGCCGGTGCATCCTATTTAGGGACTCGTCAAGCTACTCAACAGTCTACAAGCTTACTAGACAATAAGGCTAATAGTAAGTATGACATTGATATTTACCAATATTGCTACTCAGTTTTACTCTGAATACTTACTGTGTTATGCAAATTAAGTGTGTTAGACAGCGCTCATGCACAAAAATTCAGGAGAAAAGTAGAGACACGATCAGCGGTCCCACATGCTTAACTTAATGGAGGGCACAGTTTTCCATCTCTAACGACTACCCCTACATGGTGAAATGTAGATGACTGTGGCTCTAAGCGTACCCTTGTGACTTAAACATTTCGTCATCTTCGATCTCATATGATTTTGTGTATGCTTACCTGCGAATGTTGCAGGTGAGAGAAATGTTGTGTTCTCCAAGCTAGGTAATTTTGTTGCAGGCTTTCCGTAGCCAAACTAGGCAATATCCTCAGTGGGGCCATAGAGGTCTGATTTGCAGAGTCTCCTAAGCCACTGCCAGATCCAAGTGATTGTTGATCGTCTTCTGCTTTGATTGTATCTTCGATTGGCTCATGTGGATCGGCCAAGTGGCCATCATTTGGGTGATTCCAATTCTGTTGTTCGGGTTGCTTTACTTCTCTCTCATCACACTTCACTTTCAATAGTTAAATGTACAAACAGATAATAGTCACGCCAGTGGCTTCACCAATCTTTGGACTGGTGGCCGAGGCAGTGATGCAAGCACCGGAACAAAAGGCACTGCCCATGATGGAGCCCAAACTTTGGGTACATTATGTGGACGATACTTTTGTCATCCTCAAGCCATCCGGACTACAAGAAACCCACCATCTGATCAATAATATTTTCCCCGGGATCCATTTCACCAAAGAGGAGGAGAACAATGACCACCTCATTCTTAGAAGTGCTCGTGAAAAGACATGCTTCCTAGCCGTTGGAAACAATAGCCAAACGAGAAACGACACAAAATGACCAAATCTTAAACTATCGCAGTAACCACCCGGTCAATTACAAACGCAGTTGTGTGAGTACACTTTTCAAACGGGTCCAAACACATTGTAGCACGTTGTAGCTGAGGAAGGTGGAGGAAGACCACTTATGTAACATGTTCCAGCAGAACTCTTACCATAAAACTTGTATTCTACGCTGCCTGCAGTCAAAAATCAACCACTGCCCGGTTCCGAAAGCGCAACGGAAAGGAAAAGCTTCGTCCTACCTTAGATCCATGGGATTTCTGAGATGGCAGCGAGGCTTTTGGTGGCTCACGGGATCAAAGTTGCACATGAAGCAAGGGAAACTATTCGGAGTAAACTTTTCAGGGCAAAAGACCAACTGAGTAGAGAAGAAACATAAGGTGTGATCGACAAAATTTTCTGTAAAAGTTGTGACAAGTACAGGGAGGAAACTTGGCACAAGACTGCATACACACAGTCTGGCCATCCGCTGCCATGATGAAAGCTCGCTAATGTCAGTACATATGGATATCGAGGCCTATTAGTTCGATCTGGGTAACGTCAAAATAGTTGAAAGAGCGAAGAACCGCAGAGCGCGTGAGTTTCTCGAGGCCTGGCATTCGGGCCAGAACTCAATAAACAAGCATCTAGAACTCGAACCGGTCTACGAAACTCTGCAGGTGAGGTCAAAAATAAGTACCAGATCGACAGGGCGCAGACGTTGCCACTTAGCCTACCCACATGAGCCAATCGAAGATACATATAAAGTAGGAGACGAACAACAGTCACTTGGATCTGGCAGTGGCTTAGGAGACTGCAAATCAGAGCTCTATACCCGCACTGAGGACGTTGCCTAGTTTGACAAACGTCGGCAATGTCTGCGACAATCCTCACATCCACCTCAAGAGCTGCAGGTATTCACAATAATTTGCAGATGTTGCATGTTTCTAATGGGTAAGAGTGCACGGAAAAATGACGTCACTTCGCAATCCACGTTTTCAAATGTTGCTGTTGGTCATAATTGCTGTTCAGATTGATCTGACGGATAGACAAATGTGGTACATTTTCAGCCAATAGGGATATGACCACCAGCACTTATCATTATCAGGCATCGCACCCTAATCTAACAGCTAACGATTTATAAGTGGTACATTTCTCGACTGTGCGAAACAGAGTCCAACTTGATAGTTTGAATACTGGGAACAACAGAATTGCAAAGGATAGACATTTATTCCAACTGTCTAAAGCAGTTCCCGATTACGTTGTTGGATGTTCGACCGGTTACATATGTTAGAGACAAAGAAGTAGAGCGTGGAGTGAAGGTATTCCTTGTCAGAAGTTCACAGGAAGTAATGTGACGATCAGTGGATGTGTCTCATGGGGACTTGCTTCCTCACTAAGTCGTCCCTCGAAAGGTTTCATCCACATTTCCACGCCCCATCAGCTTGTGCCTGTGTGGCGAAGAGCAAGTAAGCCATCAGCTCATATTTAGAGTCGTTATAGATGGAAATGAGCTATTTTTCATTGTTTTAAGCCATTCAACCCGTTACATCAGACGCTTTCGGGAGTGGTGCTTCTGTTGCCCACCAGTATGTCTGACGTGGGTCTATTGGTTACTACGAAAGCTTCACTCCGTCACCTCAGGAGATCGGCGCGGTCGTAGCCAACAATGGAAAAACGAAAGATAGAACGATAATTAACTAAATCTACGGATTAATGAATGGCATATCTCCGACGGATTCTGTTACAGTTTGTACATAGAAGTTGCATAAAAAAGTAAAATGAGAGCTCTCTGGAGAATTTGAAAACAACTCGAATACATCCATGCAATCGAGTCGTAAAGTAATATATGTTGAAAAAATTGACTTCGCAGAGCATTGAGGACTGTAACGAGGACTCGAGTTGTTTCCTCCGAGAAAGAAGAGATACTAGTTAGTAGTGTCCGACAGAAGTAAAGAAAGAAAGAAACGATCAGGTTGGGATGGAGGATTGAAAGATGAAGTGATTTTAGAATGAGAAAAAGGTAAAAAGTTTACCGAAATGAAAAGGATTCCGCTGCATGCGTGGTCATGCAATGTTGTCACTGTGCACCCATACTTCAATCCCTTCTTCGCGCCTTGTTCTGCAGTCCAATTTCATCAGAGTTTTGACTTGTAACACAGTGATGCATTTTTTCAAATGATTATTTTGGCTCACAGAGTGGCGATGCAGTAGGTAACCTGTTCCGTAAATCCGACAAGCCGTCGGGTACATTTTCCTGCGTATATTTGTTTTAGTTCTACATGTACGGAGCGAGTTTCTCCTATCCCTGATGTAACAGCTTCCATTCAGATTGAAGTGAATACTACTGTGCGTAGCAAATACGAGTTTGCGCAATTTAGTGAACAGCAACACCAGGCTCTGTTCCATGCTCCGTAGCCCCCTAGGCTCTAGGTTAAACCATAGAAAGCGCTCCGAATAGTTCGGCGTTGGTGTTTCACTAAATGGGAATTTGCTGAACCCAACAATACTACTGATTTGAGGATGAGCATCGTTGTTTGGTGGGCCTTGGCTGCTATGAATTTAATATGCTCCCCGAAATTGAGGGTTCGTGTATAAGAAATACCCAAGTCGCATATTGCGCTGCGCAATGGAATTGAATTTCCGAGAAGGTATAAAGTGTCCCTATCAGTTGTGCGTCAATGCTCTAATATTCCGAAGGTATCAGCAACGAAAGACATTTTCCGGTCGTCGCACCATGTTTCGGTAGCCAGTAAATCACCCCGTATCTTTTTCAAGGTGCTTTCCAGTCTTCTAGAATGAAAACCGTACGGTATCTAATGTCATCGGAAAACAGGTAGAGTGTCCCTTGTTTAATAGCGCCTATTCTAACATTGATGTAAATCAAGAGGAGCAGAAGACCAAGGACACTTAGTTGGATCAAACGACTAGTAACAGGCAGTGATGATGACTTGTCGATCCCCAGTAACATTTGTTGGTTGCGAGCAGTAACGTCGGAGCTAAACCTGGTATGCAGAGGATCTATGGTGCCAGATGGTGAGAGTTTTATCAGCAGGTAGCCACAGGGCAATCTGTCGAATCATTTTGCCGTGTCGATGAAAATGATGATGGTTGCGTGGCCATTATCCACACAGAGCTGGTTAAGCAAATCAGAAATTCCAGCCGACATGTTTGGCATGACCGTTTTTGTAAAAAGCCATACGGAATCTGGTTAATCGAGTTTTGTGATGGTAAATGGTTCATTATTTTCTCTTTGAACATTCATCCCTTTTCTCTCGTAACAATAAGCGTATGACTAATCGGGCCGAAGTTTCTGATGTCTGCTTTTGGGCTATTTCTGTGCCTAGACAAGATTGGCTTGTGTCCTTTGTATGAAGAATATTTCCGACTCCACTGATATAGTGATTAGTTTTAAAAGTAAAAATGGTATACCTTTGTAACAATAAATTGGCAGGGAAGCTGACAGATCAACCGCGGCCAGGGTAAGAGGATGGTCGTACTCGGTCTACAGGTGCTAAAAATATCTGCACTTGATCAGCACTTTGCGCAGTTTTACGATGTTACTGGGCGTATTCGACAAAGGTACGTCAAGTGGAATATTGTACTATAAACTAAAGTACGTACTTTGCGCATATGTTATTGCACAGGATCCGAGGTCATGAACTGGTCTGGTAAAATGATGGCAGAAACTGTACCGAGTTGAATGTTATTCTGTGTCTACATCATTCTAACTAATTCTGGAGTTGCTGTCACACTCCAGAGCTCGTTCCTCTTCAGCCAATAATCGTCATGTGCATTTTCACTAAAGTTCAACAAGAGGCTTATGCTGTCTTATCAACAAGAAAATTAAATGTCCGGTTAATCTAAACGCGTACTTTCTTCTATTGCAATAATAAGCCAGCTGCACGAGGCGTTTTTACTGCTACATTTTTGCTCAGACGTTGTTTGGTTAGCGCAAGGATGTCTAGGATTTGTGAAGGTTTGCGTACATTTCATTAAACGTAGTTTGTAGCTCTTTTGTAAGAAAGCCGTATCCAGTTCACAGAAAAGACAAAAATTATTTTTACCCCAAACAAAGTTCATAAATTTTCTGCCTAGCGCTGCCATATGTCGAGGATTGGGTTGCAACTTTATTGCTGTCGTGGTGAAACTGAGATGTACTACATTATGCTCAGTAGATGGAAAGACAGCACGCTTTCAGAGGTGCTACAAATGTCGTGAGTAAATAGTAGGTCAAGTATACTAGCACATATGGTCGGTTTGCGCACAATTTTTGTCCGCTCTATTAGCTGGATTTCTTACTTGTGGCTCAAGAGCCCGGATGGTGCAAGACTACTTTTCGAAGGCATATTAAATGCACCCCATTTAGTTTCTAAGTGGCAGTCAACTCAGAGGCGTATTTACAGGCAAAAGAGAAATGTAAAGCAGTTAGTTCCCTTCAGAAATTTGAAAAGCCACTGTAAGTAGATGAAAACTTGTAGATGCACGCATTTCGTATTGTCTCCTCAGTACCATTAACAATAACCGGTATGCAACTATATACTTAAATGTGTGTGTGACCGAATAAGCATGGGGTGCAAAATGATTGACGGAAGTTCCACCCCCTATGTCCTCGGCAGTCTTAAGCTTATACTTAATTGCTTTTGAACGCACAGGGCCGGCTTCATCCGGCTTATCGCAACTGCCTCGGCGAAACGGAGGAAGCGGGGATTTGGGTGACGTAAAACAAGTGTGAACGCTGATCCAAACTCTATCCGGTGACGCGTAGTCAGTAGGTGTTTACCTATTGAGGAAGCTGGCGGCTTGCGCAAGCACGGAGCTTCAGTGGGATAGGGATGTTGGTCAATTTCACGTTGAACCCCCGTTGGCACATGTTCCTTTATTCGGAAAGTCAAAGACCGATTGGTTCTGCCTATGTAACTGTTTCTGCAGTCGCACACGAATTTGTACATGCAGTGTGAGTTGGCCCCTATCGGTTGAGCTTCCTTAGTTGGAGGCACCGGCAATTTACAGCTTCTATTGATGACCACAACCTGAGCAGCACAGTAACTTCTCTGCGTAGCAGAGATTAAACGTTTCGTGGTTTTCAATACGGTCAACTCACCTTTGAAAGGCAACTCGATATAGATCTTTTTCTTGGCTGTCGTATGCACCAAGTCTTTCGGGTCTCGCTGTTGGCTGTGCTTCTCTATAAATCTACGTGGATAACCATTTGCAATGAGTGTTGTTGTAATTAACTCTAGCTCATCGGCTAGACAATCAGCCGAGCAAATTCGTCTAGCACGAGTAACTAAAGTTTTCACAAGGATCCGCTTGTACCGCACTGGTGTGAAGCTGGTGAAGTGCAGGTATTGGCCGGATCAGGTTGCTTTCCTGTAGATAGATCTTCTGATGAGCCCGTCATCTCTGCGACTGATGAGGATGTCTAAGAATGGCAGACAGTTGTTTTGTTCCACTTCGCAAGTGACCCGCAAGTTGATATGTGCACTGTTGAGGTGCTGCACAAACTGGGCAATCTGCTGCTCCAATGAACGAAAGACCAATATGTCATCCACATAACGCTTATAGTATGGTAACTGGGCTATTTATGCAGATATACACCTTTCTATCATCAGCATGAAGAAATCGGCAAGTACAGGGTTTAGTGGGCTACCCATTGCCACACCATCGATTTGACGATATGAGATGTTCTGAAAGTGGAAGCCAACATTTGCTGTACAAAGAAGTAAGGATTCCTTTAGAAATTCGACTGTAATTAGGTGGAACTTCCGTCATTCATTTTGCACCCCATGCTTATTCGGTCACACCCATATTTAAGTATATAGTTGCATACCGGTTATTGTTAATGGTACTGAGGAGACAATACTAAATGCATGCATCTACCAGTTTTCGTCTTCTTACCATGATTTTCAAGAGAGAAATGATCTAAAATAGTGTAGTGCTGCAGGATGTGTACCCAAACCAATAGAATGTGGATATTATTCAACACCACAGAAACTCGGACGGAGTCATTGCCATTGTTTAGCTCTGGGTCTGATATTGATTGGGCGCGTAACTGTTCGCAAGCAAAGATAGCGCACCCCAGCATCGCCCACAGGGCTGCTACTCACGGTGCAACCCTCAAATTAGTATGCATAAGGTACCTAATGGAAGCAGCATATTCCGACATATATATATATATATATATATATATATATATATATATATATACATATATATATACCTGTAACACGACCAACAAACCGTTAGCAGAGTGCCGCAGCGCATGAGTAACAGTAACGAAACGGAGGAAGAGAGTCAGGAGAAGGGATGCGAAGACTCATGTGTTGTGTGGGCAGTGAGCTTCCCTGTTGCCTAGGCCGAGGAACAAAGTTGATCTAAGGGACCCCACTCCAAGCGTTTGATCTTACTACCTGACTCGCGAGGCAGCGGGGCGCATAGGAAGATTATTGAGGGTCAGGTGGCTCATTCACCCTCTTTGTGTTAGGTTGCAGTCCACAGAAAAGCCGGTGGCCAGCAAGGTTGTTCATCCGTCCTCGGTTAAATACTCATCTTCAGCTATAGATCTGAGTGGTCAGTGACTCTATAGCCAGTCATACTGGCTTTGACATAGTGACGTAGGAGCTCTTGTGGTATTTGATGGAGAATCAGATGACCAGCCCAGAACCTTGCACGCTCTGAGACGCTGCCGCTGATTGTCCTCAACTGCTTATTCATCTCGCATGTAAAGCAGACGAGACTTATTCGTAGTTACCTTCACAAGGAAGGCATTTTTCCATCCGCAACCTGGGGACGCGCCAGATAGCGTACAGCTCCGTTAGGGGAGCATATTCCAGTAACAATTATTAAGGTGGGAAATGATAGCGCAAGAAGATAACGTTAACTGTGCATTGTGTTATTCAGAGGGCGTGTATCAATAAGAGTACTTGAAATATTCCACCGCTAAGAAGGCATGTATAATAGAAAAGTAGTGGGTACGACTACGGTGGTATTTGTCCAGTTGACTATGGTGCTGGTAGTTGAGGAACGAGGAGGCCAGTGTACATGTATAGCTGGGCTAGGTTGAAAAACTGGCTGCTAGGTTGACGGCTTCCTGGATGCGTCGGACTGGAGGTTAAAGGCAGTGGAGACCAATACCAAAGTTGGCCTAAAAGTATTCGGCTGTAGGATTTGGGCTTTTTGCGCTTGTGGGGTGTACACGGAACCCACAGTGTGGTAGTGGTTCGACAGTTTTCTACAAGTTGTGGACGAAACGCTGAGGTCTTTGTTGGTGTCCTCATTTCGTTGAGTGGGTGGACGCAGTCACAGCTGTCAAAACTGAGAATACAGCTTCCTAACGGCAGATGTATCTGATAAGGAGTCCAGGAGCAACGTAATTCATAGTAGACTGTTAAAGCCTTTTACTTGGGACTGGGTGTCTTTTCATGGATCAGTGACTCCTCAGTGTGTTATTATTCTTCTTCATTATGCAGGACAAAGGTATATTTAGGGCTATGACTCTTCCAAGTCGAGTTTTACTCCTGGTAGGTGTTTCTAACTTTCGGGTCGAGTCAGTACGATTTGGCGACGAAGTAAGGCTATTTAATTTTACGTATAAAATGTCGTGCTTAAGCGCCATCGATTTTACTTTTGTCCTCATGGGTGAACACAACCTCAGGGACAACCTCTGCTATACGGTACTTTAGCTGATGGATACTTCAAGCTCAACATCAGGGGCACGTATTTCGTTAAGAACAGTAGTTACTAGAAGGGGTTCTCCAGACTTTGAGATAAGTAGTCTGATGAGGCATTGTCTGTAGCTCGAATTTATCGTTCTTTTGGATTTAAGCAAATAAATAAATATTTTTTCCATAAATATTTATTTGATCTGCTCTGATAAGAGAAATCATCTGTCGACCGCTTGTCAATAAATAAGCATACGACGTCAACTGTGGTAACTTTTAACAGTATCGGATAAGGGTATTTTTGTAAACTTTTACGAAGCCGTATAACAGTGCATCCTCCATCACTTAGGGAAGCAACTGTTAACAGCTTACACTTCAGTTTCGCCATTAGGTACTTGTCAGATACATTAAAAATTAAGACATTTCTAAAAGGGATAACTCTTTCAAGCACTTTAGTTAATATGGTGGTCATAAGGTTATTGGACCCTCCTAGTGTTAATTGCATTGGGCCTTCGGCGGTTCCATAATGTAAGTTTATGGTGTCAGTCGCTTTAAAACATTTTCGACAATACTCATTCTACGTTTAAGGTCCTTCAACGCGGTCCCCATATGTTTTACTTTTTTTACAGATTTCAGATACAAGATCTGCCACCTGTATGACAGAGGTTTCCGGCGTATTTTCATTATTCGTTTAGAAGCGGTAGTAATTACAAGTCTTTTCCTCAAACCGGTTTACCTTGCAGAGACTGTGAAATTGGGAGTCATTTTAGATACGTTAATTAGCACAAAAAGAAGTGGTCTCAGTAGACCTAGAGGACGGGTAGGGTTGTAGAAAACAATTACAATTGTTTGAGGGATATGGACATAACAGACAAAAAGGACAGCTAATCAGTTCAGAGCAGCAGTGCTATCAAATTCAGAGCAATAGCGAAGTAGGTAGTAAGAACATTTCTTCGACCACCTCAGGCGGAAATGAAACACCGCATCCACGCCCGGAGTTTTGGAGCATCAGTTCCGGCAACTAAATGGAGAACTAGATATTGCTTGAGGATTTGTCAAAAAATGTCCCCATGGCTTCATAGATCAGTGGCCCGTAGCAAAACACAGCCTGAACTAAGGAATCGGCGGAAGAATTGCGGTCATTACGAAGACGTAGCAACTCACAAGTACATTCTTTCCAAACCATACCATAGGCCTGTTACCAAACGAAGGGGATTGTTATATTTCAGTCATAAAGCATGATAATGAACATTTCCTCGAGGTAGATCAACTGTATTATTTCACAATGCACTTCGACTAGTGCATTATGAAAATGGATTAAACCAGTTTGTATTAGACTTGTGGTCTTATGTATCTTTATTTGTCTCACCAAAAACAGTATTTTGGCACTGTTTACTGTGTTTTTAATATCTGCTTCTGTTTACCTGTGGGCTACTGGTCTGTACTCAAAAACAAATATTTCTCATGATTAGAATATCAGCTGTGTTTATATTCCATCCGGCGTTGTAATCAGGCATTTATTTCGCATCTGTTAGTAATCACTTGTCCGTGAAGTATTTAAGGAGCACGCCGCAGCTACCGATAAGGTTGCGAAGGGCTCAAGTGCGCCAACAGATTGGATACTTTATTGCTGCAAACAGTTAGAAATGCCGTAAAGAATAGCGCATTCGACGAGTCACAGTCTGATTCCGTTAACGCTCTGGATCTCGCTGGAACTTGAGATCACAGCGCCAAGCCTTTTGCGTTCCTTGTCTGTTGATTTCATGACATCGGTCAGTTATACTTAGTTGCTGGGATTTACTTATACAGTGGGGCCCATAAATCCGACCGTTTTTGTTCTCGTTGGAACACTTGCTTGCGCTTGCAATTGTGGACTTTAGCTTTTCATTTTTATCATCGTAACCATTTGTTTTCATGAATCAGAATCTAGGTCAATCGTGCTATCCTGCTCCTGCGTTCCATTAGAATGTTCGAAATCCACAATCCGTCGAATATGGTCACAAGATCAAGAACGCCTATAAACGAATTATGAGAAAACAGTTTGGAAAACAAGCAAAAGCATTGTGTTTGGGTGAAATATGGCCTCAGTCCTTGTCAGGTGGCCAAAGCGCAAATTGCACTTATACTTCCTAGTAATATGTCTCTAATGGCAGGTCTCGTATAGCCCTGGATAAGAGTTTATCTATTTATTCGCAAAAGTGAGCTTCCTTGAGCAGCTCAGACCATTGCGTTTCAACATATCATCCTGTCAGACAGTACAGATAATTTCGTCACTGACTAAACGTCTCTTCAAGACAAGAAGGGAGAAACTACTCAGCAGAAAATATTGCAAAGATCTAGACGATGTCTTCCATAACCGACTACTCCGTCTTCAACAGCTGGAACCTGTCCATGGAATGATAGAACCATGGTATTTTAGGGCAAAAAGCAGATTCTTAACAAATCCCATTGGATGGCCAGAATAAGAATCAAAACATGGTGAATAGAAAACAAAGGGATAAAATGAAAATCGTTTTTGTGCACTCATCAAAGTGTTCACACAAAGGCATACAGATTAGTGCAAACCTCAAGTGTCTGGTAATGAACGTTGTGCAAAGTTCGTCACATTAGTTTTTCAGTTGAGATCCACAGGCTATATTTTATAATGTAGGTGGATAGACGAAACGTCAAGATGTGTTCTAGACACAGGTAAAGTAGGGACGGAAATAAGGTAATTTGGGAGGGCCTTTCTTGGCTTGCACACACGAACAAAGTAAACGTTTCGTCTACCAGATTCAGGGGAAATAAGAGGCCATCCATTTTGGAGGAGATATTCACTAATGAACAACTGATTACTGAGAGAGTGCTAATCGATCCGCTCCTAAGCCGCAGTGATCATGCGACTTTGCATTTCATATACACTTGATGTGTCGCTTACCCCGAGGACAAAACTCAATCCACGCGAATAATAACCAGTTACAACATCTTAACCAGACTCGTTGAAGCGACCGACTAGAGTTTCCTAACCGAGAACGAACGTGATACTGCCTGGGAACATTACTTCAGTAACTTTAACACATTAGTTAGTTACTTGGTTAGTTAGTTAGTTAGTTAACACCTTAGTTAGTACAGCACCGGAAACCAAGACTAACAGTTCACGAAACATAGCGTCGCACATACGGAGTGGGACACGCAACTGCATGGTGATGCGCAACGCGGAGTGCGATACTCACAAAACCAATCCGAGTCCGAGTCCATGGAAGGCCTATGTTGTCCACGATAACCACTGTACCCAAAAGGTGAGCGACGACTATGTAGCTTATCAACATGCTTTTGCCGAGCCATTAACTATAAATCCTAAGCTACTGTCATCATTATGCACGTCAGCTAGGGGTGGGAAACACCTCAGCTACTGTGCCGCAATACATAAATGAAAAGGAAAATAAATACAAAAGCTGCATGCCAGCTGAGCTACCAGCAACGATTAGGCATCGTTCCGGTAAGCTAGCAACAGGCTACTAGGCAAAAGGAAAAAACTATTATGTTTTACGCTAAGAAATGAGATCGTAGGTGGGGGAGGCTAAAAGGGATGGGGAGGGACAAAGAAACTCACAGCAGGAACGCTACTGAGGTCGGCTCCTTGACATATCAGCAAGTGTATCCAGCCAAACGTGTTCACCGTCTTTTGGACCCCAACCAGGGTGCCGTGACACTCCAACCGAGGCCATCACAGAAGCTACTGTACGAGCACGTGAACAGCCTCCGTGAGTTAAAACGTGTATTTCCCACTATTCAAACAGCAGATGGTCTAACTCGGACGGCTAAAGATGCGTCGAATGTACTGCAACAACTATATGCACTAACGTCTAATTGCATCCCGTAGTCTCCTGAACCATTGGAAACCATGGCACTTCCACCAGTAATCACTCAGGACAGACACCGTGATGTGAAAACTGCTATCCATGCGTCTACACGCCTGTCCAGGAATTGACGACATCCGCTCAGCGACGCTTGTTGCTGTGGCTAGTGTTATGTCTGAATTCTTAGCGCGGCTGTTCCAGCACTGCCTTGATGAGCGGCATATTCCTGCAATGTGGCAACACGGGATAATAACTCTGATTTAAATAGGCGGGAATCGTTACGACCCAGCTATTTATCGACCAGTGACTGCTTTGCTGGTTCTTTCAATAGTTGTGGAGGCCATCATTGCTGACGCACTCGTGTCTTATGTGGACAGCTTTGGTCACATTGCTCAGCTGCAACACAGCTCCCGCCAGAATCAGTCATGCACAACCAACCTACCGTTAGCACGAAACGGCTGGACTGAAACGGTGGACGCTGATGCAGAAATCGATATGGCTAACCTTGATTTCGCTAAGGCATTGGGCCGGTTGTACTATCGTATCCTTCTCGCCAAACTTCAAGGATGCGGCACTGAGGATCCTCTCCTCGGGTGTAGTTGCAAACTCTATTTTGCACGCGCATCTGCCGGTGGGAGTACTTGAATCCATGTGAAACCCAATTCACTTCGAATGCGGTGTGTAACACGGTTCGGCACTGAGGCTTCGTGTATTCTTTGTCTTCATAAACGATCTAGTGAGCCAAATTGAGTCAAAATGTTTTCTATACGCCGATGACATCAAAGTTTGGCAGGTGATAAAAGTTCTAGTATACTGTATACATCTTCAAAACAACTGACGAAATGCATGGATGGTCAGTCCAAAATGACATTTTCTTCGATGTGGCTAAATGTCGAGTGCTTCATTGACGACAGCGAATGGCTCACACATATGAGCAAGGGGACCAGGATCGGCAACACTGTTCTCACGAAGAGGATCTCGGTGCACTGGTTCAGGAAGATCTCGGCTGCTCGGAGCAGTTACAAAAGGCATCGATGCACGGGATCCAAATCAGGAGCTTCTACGGAAAGCTTTCGGGCAATTCGAACCGACCATTTGCCGTCAAATACTTCCCGTTTACATAAGCCCTCAGTAAAAATATGCAAATCAAGTATGGCAACTATGGCTAAAATGGATCTCACGGCCTTTGACATCCCGCAACCTCCAGCGACAGCAAATTTCAAGGGGCTCTCTCACTTGTCATACGAACAGCGTCTCAGAATGCTAGACATTTGCAGTGGACGTAATCAGCGTTCACGTGGTGACCTAATCACGGCTTACCGAGTCTTAAACAGCGCTAACCACCCGTGCCATCACCTGTTGAAGAAAAGTCACAACAACTTACTGAGAGGTCATAAGTTCGAATTGGCCGAACAATGCATTCGGTTGAAGTGTCGAAGAAACTTCTTCTCGCCGCGTGTTAGTCACACGTGGAATACCATCTCAGAAGCTGTTATTCTAGCCCTCAAGTTTGCCTTGTTCAAAGCACGTGTTGACAGTGCGCTGACCATACTGCATCACGCAAGCCAAACGACCCACACAAACAGCAGAAGAACAAAAACCAACCCACTTCCATTTTTGCCCAGAAACCGCGGATGATAACATTGTATAATACATAAAACTAAGTGTGAACTGCTCAGACGGGAACGCTGTAATCGACCAGTTCGCAATTTGCGGTGGTTCACTATGTCCTAGTGCTATTTTAGCTTTCATTTTGATCACACCTAACCGATCATCCTGCGGGACATGTCAAGCTTCGGCTTTTTTCTGCATTTCGTTAAGACAGAGAGAAGACAGAGGTTGCGATATGTCGACATTTCGATTGTTCTCTTCGGTTGCAAACACAATACGAGCAGAAACACACAAAGGATTACATACGTGGTAAAAATAAGCACCACCAATCAAAATGTCATGGTCAAGACCATGGCAATCGAATTGATTGCCTCAAGAGTTTCTGTGAACGTGGCACCGGTTGATAGGCCTTAATTAGCAACGCCTCACTGCCAGCATTATCGGGTTTTTGTTACGTAAGAGCCCATTGAACGCCGTCTCGGGGTTCACATGATGACGGGTTGTCATGATGTGTTTGGTGATAGACGATGGAGGGCTCCGAGTAATTCTCAGATTCTTCCCATTTTGCTGCGTAATTACTTGTCCCAACCATGTTGGCAAATGTTCAGCTACTTCTGAGCTAACTGACAGTTTGTACTGCCCATGTAAATGTCACCGCAACCGCCCATGAACTGATAAATAACGTGAGAGGCCGAACTACCCGAGGAGATGCCCTGACGGTTATGAAGAACAAGTCCCCACGTGGTATGTCTGAGTCGCAACTGGGCTGTCGCGTAGGTTCGCGTTAAGGCAGACCGGGGCTTGACTGTGACGTCTTGATTGGTGGTGCTTATTTTTTCTATGTATATAGTCCTTTGTGTGTTTCTGATCGTATTGTGTTTGCGACTGAAGAGAGCAATCGAAATGTTGACATATCGCAATTCTGTCTTCTCTCTGCCTTAAGGAAATGGCTCAAGGGGACATACTGCTATTTTTCCTGCAGTTTACCATTGACCAGTGACATCCTAGTCGACTGTATTGCGTGGTCGACATGAGCTGGTGGTCCGTCGAATTCGTGTTTTGACTGAGTTGCAGTAGGTGGCGGCAGGCGTGGTCGTTTCCTCAAAACCTAGTAGGCCATTATTAGGGCGCCACGTAGGCGCCCATACCGACCGCTGTACAACTTTAAAATGCTCAGCCAAAGTTGCTATGGAAGCTGAAACAAACTTCTGACATGCTTTGTGATTCTTCGCTGCAGTCTCAAGCGCTACGAGCTCTTCCTTTTGCCGGTGTTGCACTGGAAAAGGCACAAGCACGAGTCGAAGTAAGTGGTCCCTTACTTCAATCTGATAGATGTCTGTTTAGGGGGGTGTACAATTTTGCAAAACGAACCAATGGGGGAGCAACGAAGCGTGTACGTGTGTGTGTCGGGGGATATGTGCACATAGCAGTGCCTGTCTATAGACTTCCTGGTCTGGACACGGGGTCCCTGGATTGCGTGTTCTACATGAAGCCACATTCATTCATTCATTGTACACATTAGCTAGAGGTGTGAAACACCTCAGCTACTGTGTCGCAATACATGAAAAAGGGGGAAATACAATAGGTGCAAGCTGGCTGCGCTAACGGTAACGGATGGGCATCATTCCGGTAAAGCTACCAGCCGGCTACTATGCAGCAAAAAAAATAATTTACTATGCAAAATTATTTAAGGCTATATAGTGCGATCGTGGTTGGAGGGGAGGCTAAAAGGGATGGGGTGGGACAAAGTAACTCACAGCACGAACGCCAATGAGGTCGGCTCCTAGCCATGTCAGCAAGTGTATCCTGCGAAAGGTGTTTCTCATCTTTCGGACCTCAACCAGGGAGCC
>OX104064.1:86454917-86679537 GCA_944474145.2 Dicrocoelium dendriticum
ATACAAAAAGGGCAGTCGCACAGACTGTGCGAATCACAGGGGTATTAGCCTAACGCCAATGGTGACAAAATTACTAGCCTCGATTATCGTTCGTCGCCTCACTGCAGAACGGGAATCTCGGATTAGGGAAGAGCAGGCCAGTATTCGCCCAGGACGTGGCTGTATAGACCATATCTTCACTTTGCGGCAAGTGCTAGAGCAGCGCCACGCATACCGCAGACCGACAATAGCTGTGTTCCTCGATTTCAAGTGTGCGTTCGATTCAGTCGATCGATCGATTCTGTTCAAATTACTTGCGCGGAAAGGTGTTCCCACGAAATATGTGAACATTCTTCGTGCTCTATACTCGAACACTACAGGCCGCGTCATGGTCTGTGGTGTCCTATCGGATAGCTTTTCGACTACAAGTGGCGTTCGTCAGGGTTGTCCGATTTCCCCGTTTTTGTTCAATTTCGTCGTGGATTCTATCATGGAGTGTTCCCTTGCGGAATCTCACGATGTAGGCGTTGAAGTGCTGCCTGGTGAAAGGTTAGTTGATCTAGATTATGTGGACGATATCGTCTTGCTTTTCGACAATGTTGAGGCGGCACAATCAACCCTGAATAGCCTATCCAGAGTGGTCCCATTATTTGGTATGCACTTTGCATCTTCAAAGTGCAAAGTGTTGCTGCAGGACCACCAGTCACTTGATGACCCCCTGACGCTTGCTAACGAGGAACTCGAGGTGGTTGATCAATTCACTTATCTTGGCAGCTGCATCAGCAATGATGGGCGCATAGAAACTGACGTGAGCTCACGCATTGCAAAGGCCAGAGCTGCCTTCTTGAACCTGCGTCATCTTTGGCGACAGAAGGGAGTTTCCCTCCGTCTGAAAGGCCGTGTATACAAGGCCACAGTGAGGGCCGTTCTGCTCTATGGTAGTGAAACTTGGCCCCTTCGGTCTGAAGATCTGAGGCGCCTTCAAGTCTTTGATCATCGTTGTTTGCGAAGCATTGCTGGTGTCGGATGGCACCAGCGTGTCCGCAACGATGATGTGCGCAGACGAGTACTAGGTAGTGATAATCATGTTTGCTCCCTAGAACAACAGATAGCACTGAAGAAGTTGCGTTGGCTCGGGCACGTGCTACGCATGCCTGGTCACCGCTTACCTAGGAGGGCCTTGTTCAGTCTACCAGGTGTAGGATGGCGCAAGGCTCGAGGTGAACAGAAGTTGACTTGGCAGCGGGAAATGAAGTCACTGACGACCAAACTGAGTGCCGTTGGTCCGTCTCGCCTTCCGGGTTGGAGTCCACGTGACTCACCTTGTGCTTGGCTCGAGACTTTACAGGACATGGCTCGCAACCGACACCAGGTGGCGCGTCTGCTGCCGTCTCCTATTCGGATTGTCTGTTTAAAGTGTATTTGGTGCTGAGTTATCTGCGGGGTAATGGCTGATTATGACGCGGGGCAGTGAAAGCCGCAAGGAAGCTGTCTCGCCGATGCCGCCTTATCTTTGCACGATAGCCAGCTGTTTGTGACGGAATGTTGTCTACACAAGGTGTAGGCGCCTTGACCCTGATTATTTGCTTAGGGCATTAAGGTTTTCAGGTAAGTCCCCCTTCTCTCCCTCTTCTTATTCTTTATTTCATAGGTCCTCATGGTTGTATGGCAGCGAAGCATCAGTTCAAATGGCTGATGTACTGCTGTTGATGATGATGACGCACTTGGTTGCGTCGACCTTTGGATGCGCTTCAGCGGACGTCTGTAACATCACTGAGCACAGAGATACTTGCCAACTGGCGAAGTCATATTTTGAATGCTATCAAAGTACGCTGGCATCCGAGCTGAGTAGAAGCTCATCGAACACAGTTGAAGATCACTGGTCGCATATCTGCCATACGTTATTAGCAGCAGGCATGTCTCCATGTGTTAAATCATATTGCGAACAAGGACATTGGGTCTCTACGCAGTAGCTGGAACTTTTGGGTGCTCGCCGACATGTTCCCGCTGGAAACGAATACAATGAGACTCGCAGGTCTCAGGGCGAAACTATGTGCCAGCCTGAAGAGAGACGGTAAAGCCTAGTTGTCACATTGAGCATCGGAGATGGAGACAGCCGCTGCCGTTGGTAACCAACGGAAGTTATTCCGTCAGATACGAGAAACCGGCAGCAGGAGACCTGGTTTTATAGAGCCTATGTGTGACAAGAGTGGCCAACCGAGTCACAGCTTGTCAAAACGCTTGGTGCGTTTCGCCGAACATTTTGAGAAACAGTTCAATAAGTCAGAGTTGCCAGCTTTTCCATCGGCCAATGATCGCCCTACTCCCTGCTCCGTCCCCCTGCATCCGCCCCCCACGCGCAGAGATCGAAAGTGAGATCAGACAGCTGAAATTGAAAAAGGCCGCCGGAGCAGATAGACTTCATCCAGCCCTCTTCAAATTCGGGGGACCTGCTCTTCTGGACCATTTACATAACTTACTAGTGACTCTATGGGAACAGGAGACTGACCCAACAAACTGAAGCAGTTTCGTTACAGTCTCAATTTCCAAGGGAGGCCACTGTTCTGAATGCAACAGTCATAGAGGAATCAGAGTGTTGGCAACTGCCTCTAGGTTACTTGGCTCTGTCGTCCTCCATAGACTAAGTGGCACCCGTGAACGCCAGATGTGTGAGGAGCCGGATATAATCGAAATCGAGGCTAATAATAATAATGGCGCCTGTACGCCGTAGCGGCGCTTCGCTGCCGTGTGACCACCACCAGTCGCACACAGGCTGAGCATACCGCGAGGACGCCCACCACTACGCGGATTCGAACACGCGCCGCAAGATTACGAGACAAGACCGTTACCACTAGGCTACGGGCCGACGAAATCGAGGCTGCATTGACCACATCTTCACATTACGTCAATTGTTGGAGCACCGCCTTGTCTATTGAGGATCTACCGTATTCCTGTTCCTATACAGCAAAGTGGCCATCGATTCGGTTGATCGATGTGCCCTTTCGGACTACCTAGTGAGGAAAGGTGTGCCCGATAAATATGCAAATGTCATAAGAGTGATGGTCGCGCATAGTTCGGGCAGTGTGGGTTTACGGAAAACTGTCGCCGCCCTTCAGTATCACCAACGGTGCGAAACAAGGTTGCCCGCTGTCACCTTTCCTCTTTAACTTCGCCATTGACGAAGTCATGGAAACGGCGTTCGTCGGGCACGACTTAGGTGTGGAGCTCCTTCCAGGTGACCGACTTCTTGACTTCGAGTATGCCGACGACACTGCCCTCATCTATGACGGTTCACAAACGTGCCAAGCTGCACTGGGTACATCTGCTCCGGCTGTCAGTCGCTTAGGGCTATGTTTTGCACTCTCGAAATGCAAAGTCCTTCTCCAAGATTGGCAGGAACCCACATCTGCGTTGACTCTTGGCGGTTATCAGCTAGAAGTCGTCCAGAAAGTTAAGTATCTGGGCAGCTATATTAGCACTTGTGGGACTGAAGACGAAGTAACGAACCGCATAGCGAAAGCTCAGGGCGTTTTAGCTAACTTACGTCACTTATGACACCCGCGCAACATCACTTGCTCTGAAGAGCAGAGTTTACAATGCAGTCATCAATTCCACCCTCCCGTACGGTTGCGGAACCTGGACCATTACATCAGCCGACATAAAGAGGCTACCTACGTTCGAAGCTTAACTAATGTCAGGTGGCAAGGTGTGAACAATGAGCGTGTTCGGCGCAGGGTATTTAGTGCAGGAAGAGCAAGCGAATCGCTCAGCACCATTATATCATGCATCAGGGTTCCATGGCTGGGCCACGTGTTGGGCATGCCAGCACACCGACTCTCGCGAGGTGCGTTGTTTGCGTGCCCGATGTCGGGATGAAAGAAGAGGATGGCTTCAAGCGATGATTTAATCAAGAGGAATGGAGTCCCTCACTTCGAACTTGACGTCGGCCTGTGTTTCCCGACTGCCGGATTGGGGTCCGAAGGACGATGAACAGGTTTGATTGCACACACTAGCTGATATGGCGATGGTGTTGTGAGTCTCTTTGTCCCTCCCCTCCCTTTTAACTTCTCTCCAACAATGAGCTCAACTCAATGCATAATGTGATTTTAGCATGTTACTATTTTAGCTTTTGTAGTTTGCAATGTTGACAAATTGTGGATAGGCTGTCCACTCTCGTCATGTATTGCGGCACAGTAGCTGAGGTGTTTCCCACCTCTAGCTGACGTGTATAATGAATGTTGAATATTCTTTGTATTGCAGCACATTAGCTAAAGTGTATTTATGATGACTATCGTGGTTTATCGATCCGAACAACCAAATCAACATTAAGCCCAATTCGACATCTTCAGCATGTAATACCACTCATGTAAACAGTTGAGTGTGATGGGTACCGAACAGAAAATATTCTTTGCACAGCACCAGATCCGCACTTTAACTACTGTCAAAGAAAGGAAAAAATGATATGCTCACCCAAGATCTGCGTTTACAAGATTTAAAAAATGTAAAGAGAAAAGAAATCCCAGATGAATCTCGCTGGACGAAGAAGAATCATGGGGGAGCGTGATGTGGGTGACGTGGGTTCTAAACTTATAACATCTCATAAAAGCAGTGTATAATTTCATCTAGCCATCGTATCAGCTTCTACATCGTTCAAATTCCATAATTTTCGCTGCAACTGATCGATGTGTTCACCTTCCGTTAACATATAGGAACGTACTTGGGCCGGTTTTACCTACGAAGCATCACGTATCTCATTCCCCCGCTAAGCCTGAGCCACATAGCTGCATGTAAGTTGGTATTCTTCAATTTTTAGCTCTTTTCTTGTTGAGTGATTCGTGGTATCCGCCCTCTTCTGAGAAGTAAAATGGCATATGATTATTATAATTTGTAATTCTTGCTTCTAGAGGAGAATTTTCTCTTCATTTCTCAGATTTTCTGGTAGACATCACAATCGAAGTACAAAGTGAGCAAAAACCTATGAATTCTAAAAAGCCAAAAGCGGATCTAAGACGAACACAGCCTGGTCATACAAACCCGAACCTGCCCGTAGAAACTTTCTCGTACTTGAGGTGAAACACGGAGGCGGGTAGTGGCATTCCTGCTTCGTCCTACCATGAGGAAGATACTGTACTTTACGATGATGATGAGGAAGTCCACCTATTAGCTTCGCAGCATCCTTGGGTTTACTACATGGTGCCGCCGTTACTCAGTGACGATCTGCCAGAGCATCTTCGCCCTCTGGACAAAGTTAAAATCAGTCCCGAGATAGTCATAAGAATTCTCCTCGAACTGAACCCGAACCTCGCATCAGGTTCTGATGGACTACCCCCAACATTCCTCAAGATTGCAGCCGAATACATTACTGATTCGATACATCAAGTAGGTATTTGATCGCGAACGGCCGTTTACCACCTGATTGGAGATTAAGAGCTGTGATGCCCAAATACAAGGGAGGGAAACGGCAGGATCTTGCAGACTATGGTCTGTAAGATCATGAGAAGCATTGTCGGGTTTGCCATCCATGTTCACTGTGAAAACTTGCGCTCTACCTCCCTCGCTCAGCACGGAATCTGCAGAGCACGTTGCTGCATCTCTAACGTTCTTGCTTAAGGAACATGGGTCAAGGGAGTAGACAGTCATACACCTGGGTGTAGTTTACCTTAACTTCAGCAAGGCAGTCGACAAATTCACAGACACGAAGGATTTATTGAAGTCCGGCAAATTAGTGTCATGGAAAACGTTTTCTCCCGGATTGTGAACTTCCTGAAAGTCCGGATGATTCAAATACTAATGGACCAAACCCTTTGCCTATGTCTATGACTAGTGCAGTTCAGTTCAGTTGAACATCATCACTATCAATATACGTTAGTCGAGGGTGAGAAACACCAGCTAATGTGCCACAACACAAGTAGCAAGGTAGACTTAAAAGCTATAAATATATAACGTAATGCTAAGAGCACATTTGTGATGGCTGTTGGATGGGAAACTAAAGGGAAGGAAGGGACGAGTAGTCTCACAAAACAAACGTCACTGAGGTCGACTCTTCGCTATGTCACCTAGTGTATCCAACCAAACGTATTCATCATCCTTCGGTCCCCAACCAGGCAGTCGGGAAACACCAACCGACGTCAACTTAGAAGTGATGGACTTTATTCCTCTTGACCAAGTCATAGCTTGGCCACTCCTCTTCGTCCATCCATACCCCGGGCGCGCAAACAACGCACGTCGCGGGAATAGTGGCATGGTATGCGCAACACGTGGCCCAGCCATCGGAGCCACAACTATGATCCGAACACCGAAGTGCGGTGGATCCAGTTGCCACGAGTTCACATCGCAAGAATAAGAACAAATAACAACGGCAAGATAGTGTGGTTAAATGCAAATAGAATATAAAGAAAATGGAAACAATAAGGAAACGCAGTAAATTAAGCAGAACGGAACGAAAAGTAACAAATGCGAGAAACCGAATGCAGAAACGCCACTGACTTCGTGAATGCGCCATGCCCGATACGGTCTCCAACCATGGTTGTGGACCATCCTGAGGCCCCAACCCCGAAGACGGCACGCACTAGCCTGACCAAGCTTATCAGTCAATTTCTTCATGTCTCTGTGCCATGTCATGAACTGGCCACCTCGTGGTTTCGCCAAACTTGGTGCAGTCACGGTGTATAATGCACGCCGAGGAAGCTGGTTGACGGGCATGTGGAGGACATAGCCTATCCAACGTAGGCGATTAAGATTCCGTAAGTACTCGATTGAGTAACCAAAAAACTTCTGGCCAAAAGCCAACTGGCGGGCCAGGGCATTGCGCACCCGGTGTTCCCACCAGACGTTAGCAATACTTCGCAAGTACCGGTGATAAAACACGGTTAAGCGTTTAATGTCCTCGCCGCGAACTGGCCAGGTCTCTGACTCATACAGTAAGACTGTCCTTATCGCAGCGTTATACACCCTATCTTTCCCTGACAAGCTGATATGCCACCGTCTCCATAGATGATTGAGTCTGGAAAGCCGCAGGGGCCTTGCTGATACGCTAAGTAACTTACTCAGTGATGTGATAACCAGAGGCAACACATCTACCAAGGTAAACGAACAGATCTACCACTTCCAGTGGCTGTTCTGTGACAGCTAGAATCGGAGATGTGTTGATCCAGTCTTGCAGCTGTAGTTTGCCCTTTAGAGGTGCAATGCAAATGCCGGAGCGTGCAGCGCCACGCACTAGTCTGTGCATCAGGGTTTGCATGGCTACTAAGTTAGACCTAAGGAGAGCTAGGTCGTGCGCAGTCGGTCAATTGGCAGAACTTCTATTCCAGTGGAGTCCGATAAAACGGAATCAATTATGATGATTTAGACAACAAAGTTGAAGAGGAAAGAAGATATAGGACAACCCTGTCGAACTCCATTTATCGTGGGAAATTCAGGGGACAGTTTCGTGTATGCAACTTAAAAGGCCTCGGGAGCCACAGCAGAGGCTGCATAATGAAAAGTTCAGTCGGCACGCCCTCTTTGGATGGGCAGTGGCACAAGCTGTCTCGATCAACAGCCTAAGACGGCTTTCAAGTCGAGGAAAACCACCATAGTCGGTCGTCTGTATGTCTCTGCTCTAGCACCCGACAAAGAGTAAATATGTAGTGCATGTAAAAACGACCAGGGCGGAAGCCAGTCTGGTTTTCGGTGATTCGGTTCTCAAGGGGACTAGCAAGTCATCGAAGAATGATACTCGTGGACAGTTTGGATGCAACGGAGACAAGGCCAATGCCTCGATGATTTTCGCACAAAGTACGCTGACCCTTCTTGAAGATGGGCAAGACAGATGGTAGTGGCCGGTCTTAGGGCCCCTCTGTGGTGTCCCAAATCGGGTTAAATAGAGAAGTAAGTCCACTCTACTTAGTCACCTATCTTTAACAACGATGATTGTCGTGTCTAGGAGCCTTGTTTTGTTTCAACATGGAAACCTCATGTCGAAGATCCTCCAAAGTGAACGGTGTGACATCTACTTCCCACGTCGGCTCAGGCGATTCGGCAAGCGGCAGTGTCGCAGCAGGCCTGCTGAACTGCTCTTCAAAATGTTCCGCCCAACGGGCTAGTCGACGACGCTGAGAATGGATCAACTGTCCATCTTTCTCAGCTATTGTCTCGCTAACTGATGGCTTTCTCGGACCCGTGTTCCGGATGAGCTGGAATAGCACTCGGCTGTTCCCAATAGCACTGGCTTTCTCCATCTCACGGGCCTTGCCATCCACCAACGTTCCCGGTCGATTCGAAGACTCCTTGTCAGACGTCGTTTCAGAGAGTTACGGACACGCTGAAACTCAGTGCCCATCGGAACCTGTTTCCGTGCTTCGATCAAGCTGATCGATGCCTCAGAGATCCATTCACAGTTACGACGTCTCAAGTTGGGTGCACAGCATGCGTCAAAGGCATTTTCATGACACACTTGAGACGATCCCAGTCAGCGTTCGGCTCACCAACCTCATTCATCACTGACAACTGGTGGGCCAGTTCGTCATGATATTGTTGAACTGCAGACTGCAAGTTCAAATTACAAGTAGGGTTAGAAGATATGTGCTTCTTTGAAGCGAGAGTGAGCGCCAAGAGTGCGCACACTAGAACATGGTCGGAATCCAGGTGCGTGCACCAAATTGACTGACAGTCATGGACTGATGTACGCTCTCCGTAGGTGATGGCAATATGATCAAGTTGCGTCCAGTTCGTTGAGGAATTCGGTGGGCGTAGGTGACACGATGGGAAGGTTAGTGCTAGAAAACAGTGCTGCTAAAATAAAGGTTGTGGTCGGCCCACAGTTGCAGGAATCAAGCACCAATGTCCGTTCGGCGTGCAGTGATTCCGAAGCGGCTTCCCAGGTGTTGTTCAGAGTTTGAAAGACGACCCACTTAGGCATTCATATCACCAACAGCAATCACGATGTCAGTATTCTTCGATGTGCGAAGAAGAGATGGCAGCTGTTGATAGAAAGGGTCATTGATACCCTCTGAACTGTATTCATTAGGGGCATAAACTAAGGCAATGGAAAGGCACCTTGTCTTCAGACGGTGCTTATTAACGCCAAGAGGTTCGAAGTCAAACTGAAAGAACGTGGCTGTTCACCGGCATTCAGTCGAGCAGATTGCTTTCAGCATGTTGACTGAGGGCGCTACCAACACCGTAAATACCTTGAGTTATTGACTATCACCAGAGAAGCGAAGAGTGTAGTCAATGCCAATAGATCCAGAACCAAAAAGTCGAAAATTCGTGACAACTCTGTAATCTTGTATGCGTGTTGCGGGGACACCACAAATCAATTCCAAGAGAGTGAAGAGTAAGACTCAGTGCTGTCTGCTGGCCGATCTGACCTCATCATCATCAGCAGCAGCAACAGCGGTACATCAGCCATTTGGACTGATGCTTCGTACATGCTTCGTCATACAACCATAAAGACCTACGGGACAAAATATAATGAGAGGGAGAGAAGGGGAACTTGCCAAAAAACCTTAATGCCCTAAAGGTCAGGGCACCTACATCTTGTCAACAACACATGGTCGCAAACAGCTGGTTATCGTGTAAATATAAGGCGGCATCGGCGAGACAGCTTCCTTTCGGCTCTCACTGCCCCGCGCCATAATTAGCCATTACCCGTAGATAAATCTGCACCAAACACATGTTAAACAGGCAGTCCGGTTAGGAGACTGCAGCAGACGCACCATTGGTGCCGACTGCGAGCCATGCCCTGTAACGTCTCGAGCCAAGCACAACGCGAAACACGTGGACTCCAGCCTGGAAGGCGAGACGGACCGACGGCACCAAGTTTGGTCGTCAGTGACTTCATTTCTCGTTGCCAAGTCAACTTGTGTCCCCATCGAGACTTGCGCCACCCTACATTTGGCAGACAAAACTAGTCGCTCCTCGATAAGTGGCGACTAGGCATACGTAGTACGTGCCCAAGCCAATGCAAAGTATTCAGTGCTCTCAGTTGTACTAAGGAACTAGCTGGGTTATCACTGTCTGGTATTCGCCTACGCACATCGTGGCGGACACGCTGGTGCCATGCGTCACCAGCGATGCTCTGCAAACAGCGATGATCAAAGACTTAAAGGCGCCTCAGATCCACAGACCGAATGGACCAAGTCTAACTCCCATAGAGTAGGACAGCACAGACTGTGGCCTCGTAAAAACGGCTTTTCAAACGGAGGGAAACTCCTTTCTGTCGTTAAAGATGTCGCAGCTTCAAGACGACAGTTCTGGTTTTGTAATATGTGAACTTCAGTGCTAATGGACCCATCGTCACTTATGCGTCTGCCAAGGTAAGTGAATGGATTAACTACCTCAAGTTCTTCGCCATCAAAGGTCAAGGGGTCATCAACTGGCTGGTGGGCTTGTAACAACACACTGCAATCTGAAGTTGCGAAGCGCATGCCAAATGATGGGACCAATCTGTGACTAGTAGCGTTTCGCAAGGCTCCGTCTTTGAACCAATAACCTTCAAGCTCTATATTGACGATATTGCAGCACTTCAGGTCCCACGCTAAGCCTAGGTAGATGACCTTAAGCTAGGGTCAGAAGTATCTAACTTTGAAGGCGATAAAAAAACTGCAAAAAACGCTAGGCAATATCTTCGTCCGGTTCATCAAATAACAACTCGCTACAAAATGCGAAAAATGCCCCATTCTTCTATTGGTGTTCCGGATCCATACAGTGCACCTTACATTGGAAGGTGTCTTCTCAAGAATGTCACCCAAGAGAAGGACGTAGGGGTTATCGTGTCACGACTTTAGAACGTCACAGAACACAGAACGGCCGCGATCGCCAACGAAACACTGTGTGTTACGGGGACGGTTTTACCGAAACCCTATTCACTTCGTGTTTACCCAATGTTGAAGTATGAACTTCCAGATAACTATCCTCTTTCAAAACTTGAATGTGCCTTGTTGGAAAAGGTTCACAGGTGTGTCACAAAATCTCTCACAGAGATCCGTGATGTTACTTACTTTCTTCGAGATCGTAAGACGAACTTGCATCACACATCATCATCATCATCAACAGCAGTACATCAGCCATTTGAACTGATGCTTCGCTGCCATACAACCATGAGGACCTATGAAATAAAGAATAAGAAGAGGGAGAGAAGGGGGACTTACCTGAAAACCTTAATGCCCTAAGCAAATAATCAGGGTCAAGGCGCCTACACCTTGTGTAGACAACATTCCGTCACAAACAGCTGGCTATCGTGCAAAGATAAGGCGGCATCGGCGAGACAGCTTCCTTGCGGCTTTCACTGCCCCGCGTCATAATCAGCCATTACCCCGCAGATAACTCAGCACCAAATACACTTTAAACAGACAATCCGAATAGGAGACGGCAGCAGACGCGCCACTGGTGTCGGTTGCGAGCCATGTCCTGTAAAGTCTCGAGCCAAGCACAAGGTGAGTCACGTGGACTCCAACCCGGAAGGCGAGACGGACCAACGGCACTCAGTTTGGTCGTCAGTGACTTCATTTCCCGCTGCCAAGTCAACTTCTGTTCACCTCGAGCCTTGCGCCATCCTACACCTGGTAGACTGAACAAGGCCCTCCTAGGTAAGCGGTGACCAGGCATGCGTAGCACGTGCCCGAGCCAACGCAACTTATTCAGTGCTATCTGTTGTTCTAGGGAGCAAACATGATTATCACTACCTAGTACTCGTCTGCGCACATCATCGTTGCGGACACGCTGGTGCCATCCGACACCAGCAATGCTTCGCAAACAACGATGATCAAAGACTTGAAGGCGCCTCAGATCTTCAGACCGAAGGGGCCAAGTTTCACTACCATAGAGCAGAACGGCCCTCACTGTGGCCTTGTATACACGGCCTTTCAGACGGAGGGAAACTCCCTTCTGTCGCCAAAGATGACGCAGGTTCAAGAAGGCAGCTCTGGCCTTTGCAATGCGTGATCTCACGTCAGTTTCTATGCGCCCATAATTGCTGATGCAGCTGCCAAGATAAGTGAATTGATCAACCACCTCGAGTTCCTCGTTAGCAAGCGTCAGGGGGTCATCAAGTGACTGGTGGTCCTGCAGCAACACTTTGCACTTTGAAGATGCAAAGCGCATACCAAATAATGGGACCACCTTGGATAGGCTATTCAGGGTTGATTGTGCCGCCTCAACATTGTCGAAAAGCAAGACGATATCGTCCACATAATCTAGCTCAACTAACCTTTCACCAGGCAGCACTTCAACGCCTACATCGTGAGATTCCGCAAGGGAACACTCCATGATAGAATCCACGACGAAATTGAACAAAAACGGGGAAATCGGACAACCCTGACGAACGCCACTTGTAGTCGAAAAGCTATCCGATAGGACACCACAGACCATGACGCGGCTTGTAGTGTTCGAGTATAGAGCACGAAGAATGTTCACATATTTCGTGGGAACACCTTTCCGCGCAAGTAATTTGAACAGAATCGATCGATCGACTGAATCGAACGCACTCTGTGATTGAAACACAGCATTGCGGTCTGCGGTATGCGTGGGGGCGGGGCTGGGCTGGGGGGCGGCGGTAGGGGGGGGGGGGGGGGAGGGGGGGAGGGGGGGGGAGGGGGCGACGGGGGGGGGGCTAGCACCTGCGAGAGAGGTTATGCGCGAGAGTGAGGTGAGCGGAGATTGCAAGCGCGAGCGAGCCTGCGTGCGGAGTACTGGCCGGGGTGGGGGGCATCTTCCCTTTATCGAGCATTCAGTTCTGCAGGTGAGGCGGCGGGGGGGGGATCGAGTGCCAGTGGATTGAGTGTGTCGCAGGACTGAGCGTGATGTTAGGGGGGATATTAGGGGGGGGGTGGGGGGAGTGTTGGGGGGGGGGAGTTGTTCGAGGGGGGGGACTGTGGTTCGACACTGTCTGTTCGACTGCCCTTTTTGTATTTTGCCACTACACACGAGAGTTCAGCGGTGGGAGGGGGATTGGGTGGGGAGGGGGGATGGGGGATGAGAGAGGGGGAGGGGAGGATGGGGGTGGGGGGGGGGGTGAGGGGGGGGTGCGAGAGGTGAGGTGAGTGTAAGTATTTGAAGAGGGTACTCTCGCGGGGATTGACTTAATTTAAATGGGTTGTGGATGGGGTGAGGATGGGATTAAGGAATGAGGATAGTTATAGTGGGTAGGGGTTAGAGTGTAGTAATAGGAATAAGTAGGAGGATATTATTTTAGTAATGGAGATGAGGGATGAAAGGTGGTGGTTGGAGGGTGATGGGGAATGAGGTTATGGTGAGATTTGGTTATAAATTGTAATTAGGAGAGAAGGGTTGGGGGGTGATAATAAAAGAGGAGAGGTTGAGGAGGGTAGGTAGGGGGGGAAGTAATGGGGGAGGTGGTGAGGGTTGTGAGGAGGTTGGAAGTAGGAGAAGGAAGAAGAATGGGAGAGGTGAAGTAGGGAATAAATATGGAGGGAAGGGATGATAGTAGAAGAGGGTGGATAGAAGTTGAAAGAGGGATATGGGGGGGATTTAATAAGTGGGAGAGGGAGGAAGGATATGGGATAGTAAGAAGGTGTGAATAGGAGGGAGGTGTATAGGTGTGGAATATTTATTGAGAAGGGAGGATGGAAAGTTGAAGTGTGGGTTGAAGTGAGAGTGTGTATTAGGACAAGACTGCGAAAGTTCAGTAGGCAGTGCGCCTTGATAGGCTTGCCTGACGGAGGGCTGCGACAATTTCTCCGTTGCCAATCGGGGGAAACGCTTTGTGCGCCTTCCGGTAAAGTTCATGGAGAAACGACAGCGCACCAAGGCGTGATCAGAGTCGACACAGGTACTCCAGTACGAGCGGCAATCCAGAATGGAACCACGTCATCTGTAACTTATGACAATGTGATCAGTTTGGGTCCATCGCTTGTTAGCTACAGGACGCCAAGTGGCACTTTGGCGCCCACTGTGTCTAAAAGCAGTGCTACTAAGAAACAACTGGTGCTCCGCACACAGTTGCAGCAGACGCTCAACGCTGTCAGTCCGTTAGGCGTTAAGTCCATACTTACCACCTAGCTGAGCTTCTGAGGAGCTCACACGCCCTACTTGTGCGCTCATATCCCCTGCAAGTAATATAATATCTGAACTAGTAGCACTGCGTAATAGCGCATTCAGTTCGTGACAAAATGTGTCCTTGACAGCAATTGAACTGCAGTCGGTGGGAGCACAAGCGGAAATTACGAACAAACAGCGTTGTGTACTACTTCGTGAAGCAACCTTAGCTGATGTCCACAAACGGGCTGCGCATAAACGGCTGTTCATTGGAATCCAATCAACCAACGATGACTCAGCCTTGGAGCTGAGAATGATACCTACACCAGCTTGACCCGTGAGTGCTGCATCGGCGTCTCCGAATGCGTGCAACCAATAACGAGAGGATAAGCCGGGTGCAGTCAATTCAATAACCCCGTTAGGGTCATTAATCCTAGTTTCGGACACAAAACACACATCAACACCCAGTGTATCCAAGGTGCGTGCGAGTGCAGCCCGCTGACCTGTTTGTCTTAGAGTGCGGACGTTGAATGTCGCTATGAAAACGGGATAGCGTGGCCTTATAAGGGACTTCTGCCGATAGGCGTCCGATAGGTGCTGTGGGATGGTGGCTGCAGACAGTACTACTCCAGTAGCACTTCGGTTGCTGTCAATTAAGCTGGGAATTATAGAAGGAAGGTTAGTAATGGGGGACGGGATGGGAGTGAGAGAAACAGGTGGAAAAGAAAGAAGGGAGGCGCCAGCAGTAGCATGTTTTCGCTTATCCGCCCTGCTGTATGCAGCAGATAAGGCGAGCCTTGATAATCTGCGCGACGGTCGATGCAAGATGAAGTTTATGTTTGAAGAAAATGTCATGGTTGTATGTGGGCTGGAATACTACCAGGGTGCGCAGACCAAGACAGGAGGACGATTAGGGTCCTCATCTAAAGCCTTTGGCTCAAAAGCCTGTCCGCAAGGCAGCGGGGTGGCAGTGATTTAGTTTTACAGAAATGGACGCCATCCCATTTCAAACCCCCAACCTGGAGGACCAGGAGACTGAGTTTGTCTGACATCTCACCATTGACCAACCTGGTAGGAGTAGCTCTCAAGATGCTCGGAGGCATCACCTAGTATAGCTCAATGGGTCAATGAGGTACGCAAACCGTCACACCATGTTAAGGTCCAGTCTCGGAATATCGTCGTGGTCAAGGAGACTTCACATACATTTAAAGGAAGAACTTGATAGTGAGCAATAAAGACACACTAGGCTCAACGTGAACAACTCGACACTGGGTCACAAGTAGTTGTACAAGCCTCACGTCTGATCCGAGGGTGCCGTATCTACTTGCGTGGTGAACTACTGGAACAGCCTACTGGAGAACATTGCTGATACATAGAAAAGTTTTAAAAGGCTGCTATACTGCCATCTGATGAGTAGGGCGGAGTTTTGCTGCTCCAAGTGAAACGTCGAAACCGTCTCGAAACCACATGCGTCAAACCTGAGATTAATCGGGATCGACGGAGCTGAAGTGTCTTTTCTCCTGGTCTGTACATTCTAATAAACCAACTGCTAAAACGTTCCGGTGGATTTCTGATGAACATCATAAGCGGAGCGGTGCCCATGATAGCACGATCGGAGGGTTATCTATGTAATTTTCGCCTAGTATCCGAACGAAATCGGAGGATTTTGAAGTGGTTGCAGCGAAATACTTAATTAATTGCATTACTCTGCCATGGTCTCTTTAAAACGGCTGTTGTACACGCTTAAGACCGAAAGACAGTGTTTTGGGGAACTGCCGAAGGGCTGTGTGAAGCTTAGTATTCACCATATTGAATGCTGCTTAGATTATTGCTGCCGGGGATTTCCAGCACTGTATCCAGAGCATGCGTAGGGCATAATAGATCTTGAGGGCTGTGATACAGAAAGAATACTAACCAGTAACAAACCATATTGGATGTAAAGTGAGCCTAGCTGACACGTCGTGTCCAGCTGGATGCCGCTGTCACAGCTGCCGATGGGATCAAGTTCAAGTTCAAGTTCAGTTGGGACCGGAACGATAGGATAATCCCGTTAATGTTCCTTCTTTTGCGTATCGTTGTATCGGGAATTGACAGGTCAGCTTGAGATGTTGAAAAGCCTAAAACAAAGACCGCATCACACCCTGTCCAACCAATTACTGTCCACATTTTCCTGCCCAGCAGTCCCTGCCGGGCCGGTTTATGTGAAGTAAAAGAGTGAAGGGTAAGCTAAGAAAAGAAGAGGAGGAACGTCAGCTAAATAATGATAATACCAAGGTGAGAAGAAAATTAAAAAAGAACGAAGGGAAAGTTGAAGATACAAGTCGGTTAGGAGAAGGGGAAGGTTTGGTACTGCCACCCTAGCGTCTAACTGACGCTCGAAACCCTCTACCGTAGACTCCCTAACCACGTGCGCCGGAAGCGAGTTCCAACGTTCAATAACTCGACGCGACAAGCGAGTTTCCGTCCTTACCCGGTCAGAACGCTGTTTGTGCAACTTCAACGGGTGACCTCGGAGACTAGGCAGCTTGGCGGGACTAAATAGCCAGGACAAGTCTGGACCGATCTTACCCGTTAAGATACGGCAAGTGAGAATCAAGTCTCCTCTAATTCTGCGGTAGTGCATTGAGTACATACCCAAGCTAAGCAAACGTTCGGGATACGTTTGCCCCCGTAATCCTTGCACTAACCTTGTACCCACTCGCAAAACCCTCTCCCGTTCCATTTTGTCCCTTACAAGACAAGGTGGACAAGCCTGGATACAGTACTCTAAGTGATGTCGCACGAAAGCTGAGAACAGCTTCACAAAGATATTGGCCGTTAGGACACCGAAGGAGCGGCGAATAAACCATATCATACGGAACCCTCTACAAGCAGCCTTCCTCCAATTTTCCCCAGAGTGAAGCAATGAGGTATGGGTGATACCTAGATCAACCTGCTGAATGACAACAGGGAGTTCACTTCCACCAACTACATAGCACGTGGGGGGACTAGCACCTCCAATGCGGAGGACAGAACATTTCGCCTGATTTATGGGCAACAACCATAAGGTTGACCAATCCCAGAGCCTATCCAAAGCACTCTGATATGCCTCAGAGCCACCAGGGATATCCACAATATTCCAGAGCTTGAGGTCATCAGCAAACAATAGCGACGGTACTCCAAGCTCCTGGGGTAGGTCATTGACATATATTGCGAAAAGCAACGGCCCTAGAACCGAGCCCTGCGGAACGCCACTAAGAACAGCTTGTCTAAGCGAAAGGCTACGCCCCACGCGTACACACTGTTCTCTGCCCTCTAGGAAAGCAGAAACCCATTTAAGGGCGGCTCCAGATATCCCATACGATCTCAACTTCAATGAGAGTCGTTGATGTGGGACAGTATCAAAGGCTTTCGAGAAGTCAACGAAAAGCACGTCGATGGCGTGACCGTTGTCTACTGCCTCAGCCCAGCTTTTACGAGCTACAAGCAAATTTGTCAGACATGAAAATCCCTTACGGAATCCGTGCTGGGCCGCACTGAGAAGGTTAAACTTAATCAGGTGATTCTCCACCGAATCCCTGACCAATTTTTCAAACAACTTAACTACTACGCTTGTAAAGCTGACAGGCTGGTAGTTCGCGGGCAGAACTCTGTCCCCGCCCTTAAAAATCGGACAGATGATTGCCTTCTTCCATTCAGAAGGTAAGGCACAGCTGTCAAATGATATTGTAAACACGCATGTCAGAGGGCCACTTAGCTCAACGGCCAATTCATGCATCAGCTTCGGATGAATTGAATCAGGGCCAGAAGCTTTGGAAGGATTTAGCCCTTGCAATTGCCCGAAGACTTGTGTCTCCGTTATGCTTATTTCAGTTAGGCAAGAATCCTCCGGAACTTTAGTGACCAGCTCAACTTGAGGTAGAGAGGCCTCATGATAAAAGACACCAGTATACTGTTCGCTAAGTATACAGGCATTATCATAGTCGGTATGCCCATGGGTCCCGTCCGATCGTAGTAAAGCCGGTATAGACGAGTTTGTACCGCTACGTCTCTTTACGTAAGCAAAGAACTTCTTTGGGTTTGTTACGGCTGCGTTAGCCAAATCCTCCTCGTACTGAAGACGAAGAGTTCTAAGATGATGCTTACATTTATTTCTAACCGCTCGATAGTTTTCGTAGGTGCTGATTGATGAAGCCGCTTGGTAAGTTCGCCAGCACTTAGAGCGCTTCCTGAGCAGGTATTTACCTGTATGATCTATCCATGGAGGCTGCGCCCGTGTCACCCTTCTCTTAGTGAATGGGATGTGGGGAGCAGAGATCTCGGTGAGGTATGCTTTAAATTTCTCCCAGGCTGTCTCAACGGTGTCAGCCACCGTGATCGCACAACGCAAAATTGAAGCTTTGGCTCGCATTGCGTTAAAGTCTGTCCGCCAAATATTTGGACATGCCTCAGCGGTAGCTTGATGACACTTAGTTAGAGCACATCGAAAGGATATGCAGACAGGGTCACTGGCTCCTAGAGGACAGTCGTAAGTAATATCACTTACGAAATCGTGTGACTTCGCAAAAATGAGATCCAAGGTAGACGGAATTTGGTTGCGCATATATCTAGTCGGGAGGTCCACGAACTGATGCAAAGGCAGTTGCAATGTTAGCTCAAGGAGATCCGAACCGAAAGTGCCCACCGCCGAACTGCAAGATAGATCAGCCCAGCAGACTTCAGGGAGGTTGAAGTAACCCAGTATTAGACACCTATTGGCAGCCTGTGAGCTGTATGGATGGTGAAAACAAGCACGAGTAAAAGCCGTAAACGGAACGGGTGGGCAAATAAAAGGGAAAACAACAACTGACCGCCTAACTGAGGTTCAACGATCTAAACCATGGATCGCTACGTGGTTACGACTTAAAATCACAGATGTAGCAATAAATAAAGGCAGTCAGGAATCAACGGAAGGGAATGGTTAACTGCTGTCATTGTGTCCGATTATCGTCCGAAATTTCGTTCCGTTGTGCTTTTCTTAGACAGTCATCTGAATGAAATCGGACACCTGTGCTACCAGGGGCGCGCAGGCGCATCCCCGGCCGTGTCGCTAAACACGAGTTAGAACCGAATACTCCTTCGAACACATAGAAATCTAGAAAGGCAACGAAAAACACGTACCAGAAAGGTAGGCACAACTGATCAAAGAAATACCTGGTTTTCAGCTTGCTGCTGTGTTAACTGGTGGCGTAAATCCTCTAGGAGGAAAAGAGATGACTCCAATTGAGCCTCCAACTCATTATTTCTATTTGTTAAAACGGAATTCTGATTGGCAACCTAGTAGCTGGAAAGTATACAAACCTCTAGCTTCTGTGAGTCAATCACCGACTGTAACTGCTTAATATGGGAGGAACACAAATTCAATCCTGTTTTGGCACCTTGAAGGGAAAGTATCAAGCGGATAAATTTATGCTACTCTCTTCCTCCGTTAAACCATCTGAAAGCAAATCTTTAGTTAGGTTGCCTATCTGATCTTTAATGCTGGAAAGACCCCCAAACCACTCCATGAGGGTCCCTCGTCCCACGAAGGAGACGTAGCTAGCCCACGAGTCGATTAAGTAACGGGGAAACTTGGTCGGGCTGCAAGGTACAGCCATACCCGGGTGTGCTGAGTTCATCATGCAAGTTTGTAGGTCTATTTCAAGAACAGTATATAAGACAGGCATTAAAAATGTTAATTGTCTTTGTACGTAAATAATTGTGTCATGCTTAAGTTGATGCTACATATATCTACTCTGTGTGTACTACACGGTAACTCGAATTTTTGGCGTGCCATACTGATCGTGATTTTACAATACTATTGGGGAAACGGTGCTTGGATTAACACGAAACGTAACGTGTCTTCGACAAATTTCCTCTGATCCAAGACATTGTGGATCGACTAACTTAGTACTGTACCAAGTGTATTTGGCGCCTGCTGGTAATTTTTCCGTTATTCCCAGTTTTAAGCTCGCTTTATACCCTGTTTTTGCCTTTTTATTGCGGTCTTTTGGCTATTGTATAAGCGTCAGTATTTAGGTCAGTATTTCTCAGAAACTTGGCCATTTGGCTGAACACCGAGATGGTTGTGCCACTGGGGTCTTCGTTTGATGCAGCTAGTGCGCCTTACGAACCTCCTACTTGTCAGAGTCAGTCACAGATGTAGCCGAGGGTATGCAAGGTGACGTTTGCTGCCACTGGAACGACGAAACTTGTACCGGCCTACAAACAGACCAGCATAAAATGCTTTCCTCCAGTGTGAACTTCCGTAACAGTAGTGATGAATGCAATGCTCTGTGGTTCATGGGACCCGTAATCACTTGCGCTAAACTTTCAGTGTTGACGTCAAGGTTTGCATTTGTTGTGAAGGCCATAGCCCACCCCGCCTCTATTTCCTCGCTCAATAACACAGTAGATTTAATTTTGTAAATCCTGTGTGTTGCAATTTAGGACACTGAGGTAAACTGTAACACTACTGAAGTTCCACCCGTTGTTGTCTGTCACTCGGTCGAGGACCCTTACCTCAGTGTCGAAGCACCTCAAGCGAGACACAGACAACGTTGGGGAACTGGCAGACATCGTCAAATCTGCGTGTGAACACTTCAATCTTCGCTCGTTAGCAGATGACCAATTCAAGTATCTCTTATTTATCGGTACGTTACAGTCCCCGCAGGATGCCGACATCCGCACAAAATTATTAGCGAAGCTGGAACAAGACCCAGAAACGAAGCTTGATTCCCTTACTGCCGAGATCAAACGACCGATGGCCCAGAAACAAGACACTGCCATGGTCACGGGTTCCCCCGCGCAATCACGAAATATCCATGCTGTGACTTGTTCCAAGCGAAACAGGGCCGAAATTTCGGCTCAGAAATCACACAAAAGATCGAATACTGTCTGGTGGTTATGTGTTGAGCGGCATTTCTCCCGACTTTTCTCATGCAAGAAGCATAGTTGCCAGAACCGCTATAAAAATATCATAAGGAAGCAGTCTGCGAGCAGTCACTAGCAGCGAACAAACAAAACAGAAAAAATTAAAAGCTCGGTTGCAGACGCCTTTTCATTTGTTGCCGCTTTCCAGATTGAGTTCATACCCATCAAAAACTACCATAAGGTACTTACCAACGGGATTCCTTGCAAGTTAAACTTTGACACGGCTTTGGACATAACTATCCTTCCCCAGAGTAACTGGAACCACTTCAAGTGGCTGACGTTTGCCGCTTCTGACAAAATGGCCCACAACGTACCTGGCGGAATGCTGAAGCTAGTTGGTGAAATCACTTGTCAACATTCATTTGACGGGGTAAAAAAGTTGGAACATGCTAGGGGACAAGCCGACCGAACCTAAACCTTCTTTGAATATAGGCCTATGTGCGGTTCCGTTGTTGCAGATTTGCAACTGTTGTAAGCCGAAGCCTCAAGCGCCAAAGTGAGTGTCCCCAGAAGAATCGAATAACAAACAGCTCCGCAGGCTATCTCATACCACTCGCCCAACTCCTGAGTCCTCATAAGGCGGAAGGAATGGGCAGGAGGAGCAGGAATTCAATCAGCGGCATGGAGCAACGCAACGATCACTTAAACCTGGAGCTTCAGTGCTCACAAGCGACTATCCAAAAGGCCATTCAGCATGGACCCCAAGTGAGATCAACCGTGAACACATCGACGACGATTAGGCTGTGGATATTGGATCGCACAGCTGGGTCCTCCACGCAACTCAGGTAGCCCCAACGTTGAGCCGGGTAGGATCGAGGAAGCCATTCAAACTACCTTTCGACCTCCTTATGGATTCTTACAACTTAGTGAAATCAGACAGGGTGAGTCACAGTCAATCGAACGATGCATCCAGTAGTCCAACGCCAATTTCAAGAGCAGTTTAATCTAGGAAATAGACGGCACAAATCGAACACAGTCTTCAAAATTGCATGTAAACCTGAGGTTATCATCCTACCCAGCAACCGTAAGTTCAAGAGAGATGTTTATGAGAGTAAATTCTCCCCGGAAAGATCAATAGTATTACTAAGAAAACGGTTCTAGCTATTCGTGTACAAAAGAAACATCAAGACGCATCGGGGATGTTCACCTCAGAAACCTTTGGGTCTACGCGACGCACGTACCTACCTCCCTATTGGATTACGGAACTGAACCCCCAAACAAGGTAGCTATCCTGAAAGGCGCACACTCCTCGGTTGGTCAATAAATATCCACTACTTTCTGCATTACGTGTACCCGTTTCGGTAGCTGGGTCTTCAACACGTTTTGTCCTCCAATCTTTACTGTCGGATTCTCTGCTGGGCTTTGGAGCTAGCAGATAACGGACTCATTTCAAACGGAAACGCGCCGACTGCGTTATATCATGACACATCCATCCATCTGGCCAATCCCTTCTCGTTAGAAGATGTGCCCGCTTGTGCTTCACTTACCCCTGTGGGACATTGTTTGAATCGTGCAGTAAAGAGCTGGTTCCATCCGGTCAGTCAAATGTGTAACCGTTGGGCGTCCTCTCAAATCCTGGGGCTCTGCACGCTCGGCGAAATTGTTTGACTGACGCCGAAACCTCAAACAATAATTCCGACAAAGCCCCGTAATGAGCGCGAAGAATGGTGATCTCAGCGCGCCTTGCAGCTGGAGAAAACAGCTCACTCTGGAAGTTTTCGCAAACCCTCCAAGTCCTTCGGACCACTGGCCACAGACGAACTGGTGAACGTGGGGCCATTTGCGGGGCTGATGGCGCAACAAACACTAAGTTGCGTAGGCGCATGATTCGCTGGGCTGTGACGTTCACTTAGTTGAGTTGTTTTCAAACTGGGCCAAACTGTATGCCTTGGAAGGCGTCACTGGAACCACCTACCGAATGGGAGGGCTTTTTGAGCTCCGTCGCTAGAGGCGCTTCATAGCTGCCGGAACAGGCTGACATTTTCTATGGGTATTTGTGTACGGTGGCGAGGGAATGGTCAATCAATTAACAGCTTTCATCTTCAAAGCTGCCACGAATAAAGGCTCTGGCCACTTGTAGCGTGTCGATTATCGTTACCAACTTCAATTAAGGAGCTCGTGCTACATGAGTCAAACACAGAGGGATCGGACGAATGTCCACTGCCTCCAAATTGTTAACATCCATTCTAGTGTGCAGAGTAACACTGATTCGAGAAATACACTCCGGCAAAGCATAAGCTGGTATCCGCCCCAGTAGAGGGTGTGTGGAGCACAATTTTGCTCTCCGCCAACTCCTCAAGCAGCGTCAACTTTATCGCCAGCTTACCACTGCCACACTTTGGAATATCCGAGCTGCGTGCGACTCGATCGGCCGGCCTGCATTATGGCGTTGTTTGCAAAGGAATGCAGTATTCGAAAGGTATACCGCGGTACTTCGCGCTTTATACGACAAGGTTTCCGGCATTTAGAGCTTATGTTCAGCACTCTTTGCCTTTCGTCGTCACTAGCGGTGTGCGACGGGATGCCTTAAGTCCGCATATCCCTTCAACATTGCAATTGGTGAGGGCTTATTAAACGCTATGGAAGGTCTCCAGTGTCCTGGTCTAGTTTTTCTTCTAGGCAAGTTGGACTATGTTTATTACCTTGCCGTGCTTGGTAACGACCCACAGATAGTGCAGGTCATTGTAAACAGCTTAGCATGCGAAGCTACCAAGTATGGAATGACCTCTGCCCAATCGAAATCAGAAGTCCTACTGTAGGCTTGGCATCCACCTGCCGGCTCGCTGATACCTGAAAGCGTGCAGCCTGTTCAAGTACATGGCTTGCTCTACCTTGGGAGGTGCGTCCCTTATTATGGCACCATTGGTAAAGAGATTTCTCTCCGAATTACCAAAGACCGATACGCTTCCGCTGCTGTAAAGCAACTGTGGCGTCGACATGACGTTTTGGCCTCGGCAATGGACAGAGCCTACGAATACGGCATCCGCGAGGTCCTGTTATATGGAAGTAAGTCCAGGCCGATCCGCGTCGGGTTTCGGCCTTTGACAATGTTTGTCAGCGGCGTGTAGCTTGTGTGTGGCGCGAACACCGCGTTCGCAACGCTGAAATTAAACGTCGAGTCCTGGACAATGGGGGCCGCCGCAATATGCTAATATCGCTGCAATAACTGAGGTGATTAGGTCAAGTAGTAAATATATAAATAAACTTTTATTCTCGACAAGGCGAGGCACACCTTTACAGGCATGATCATGCTTAGCTAACATAGTGTGATCAAAAATGTACAAAAAGTACGTTTGGTATAACAGTGTATGTAAGTGTATGAGTGTATATACGTTTGTAATTTTATATGAATGTTGCTTGTGTCTGAATATGCCGGAGCATTTTTGACTGTTTCTTAGCTTCAGGAATGTGAGCATAAGCGATTGATGTCTGCGAGTTGGATAGCACTTTCCGGATATCCAGCGTGTATGGGTGTATTACGTATGTAATTTTGTATGAATGTAGCTTGTGTCTTTGAATATGCAGGAGCATTTTTGACTGCTTGTTATCCTCAGGAATGTGAGCATAAGCGATTGATGTCTGTGGGTTGGATAGCACTTTCCGGATATCCACGGGCCAGTGCTTTTATTTTGTGGCGAGTCACATCCGCCAAGTCGCAGTGTTGTTAAACAGACATTTGTGGCTTGTTAAAGGGAGAACGCTTGCCAGGCGAAAATCCACCACTATTTGCTGGAACAGGTTAAACCCGAACCACCCAGCTGGCACCACGAGGAGCTTGTTCGGCTAGCCAGCCGTGCGAGCGTTTATCCTGGCGTGCACCATTCGCTCGCGCAGGGCATCACTAAATAAATAAATAAATATTTTATTCTCGACAAAGCGAGACACGCCTTTTGGGCATGATCAGCAAATTGCATTTTTGTACATGACAGCGGAATAAGCAGCACCAGCAGTGGGAGTAGTACAGTTGGAGAGAGCCCTAAGGTTGTATTTAGTCTATGTACACAGAATGCGAGGGGTAAAATAGTACTCAGATCACTTATATGGTATGTTGATGAGATTCTAGTCCGATGAGGTCCCGTAAGCAATGTAGGTCAGTGAGTGAAGTATGAGGAAACGGGTGAAAAATACTTAAGGATAGTTGTATGTCACTAATCAGGTATGTGGGCGTTTTCGTGCGACAGCCGATATATGCAAAGAACTTGTAAATGTGGTGTCGGTCAACTTGCCAATGTGTTAGGGGCGGTGACTTTATTGAGTGGCGAGTCACATCCGCCATGTCGCAGTGTTGTTAAACAGACACTTGTGGCTTTTTGTAGGGAAAACACTTGCCAGACGAAGACCCACCACGTCCTGGAACACTGCCGGCCGTGGTCAACCTACCTCCTCAACACAACAGTAAGAGGCTGTTTTCCAGTCTAGCTGTTTTCGATCCCGTACATATTCGGGGTTAGGCTGTCAGAACTGAAGAATATCGCTTGTTGACGACACTTGAGGACGTGGCGCGTAGTCGCGGACAGTGTTAGATTTGTATTAGCCTATGCGCTTCATTTCAATGATGGAAACCATTATCACTAAACTGAGGAGAAGTAACCAAACGGTATGTGCAACCCTACTATTAATTATACACATCTATTCCATGGTTTTCGGTAGCGATCGTGTTGTGCGTTATTTTATCCTTTCTTGTCCCATTTTGCAGCACCCGACAAACACGATGTAAATGCATATGCCTAATAAAATATTTCTTTTGGTAGCTCTTTCTGGTAGCTCCCTGGAACAAAGACAATCCATTACCCGTGATAGCCGGGGTGCTAAGTTGCGTTTTGCTTTTATTTTTAAATATTTGGGGCGCAACTGCTGAGGAGCTTGCACCTCTAGAGAACGTGTATAGTGATGATGTTGACAATGTATTACTGCCAGCTGGTTATATAGAAATAGATATATACATATATATATATACAAATATATATACATATATATGAACCATGCTCAATGAACAATGATTTATCACGGGATAATAGCGTACTTAACATGTCCTGTAGGATGGTTGGGATGCATATGATGCAATCAAGGTACGCCTTGGTCATCTATCGAGCGTCTACCTAGCTGAATACTTTGATAAATTACATAGTGTAAAATTAAAAAATTGACCGTAAACGTTCAGAAAGACACGGGGTGCAGTGATCGTTGATGTTGGGCGTGATACAAGTAAAATTTGTCGCACTCTTGGGTCCATTTGACACATAAATCCTGTTGAAAATCATGCTTGGCGTAATCCACAATAGAGGAGTTTGGGTGACAACATGCTGGGAGCTGACAGCAACATCCAATCGCTTTTTGAAAAGGTCCAAGAAAGGAGAGGATACAACTGAGTCTGCGTGTGTGTTCCATGGTTGGCAAACCCGAAGGAAAAAGTAATTCCGTCAACGCACTAAATGGCTATATTGTTCCATCATTTTTAAGCAGTTACCTCAGAGCTGTGTGTTGTGGCTGTTTCAGCAATTGGCGGCATACGTGTTTGGGGTCACTTAATGTCTGATATGCTAAAATGAGATGGCCGCGTAACGTACGATAGCGTCCGCTAAAATTTCCCAGCAAATGCAGCCTTCGGTGGTAAGAGTGATAACGCAAGCCCTTTACATTCTTTGTTGCTGTTCGTTGTGGTGCCTCTAACGCTTCTAGGTCGCGCCTTAACCACGGCTGCCAAGCTTGGATTGCGTAGTTAACATGCGGGTGCACGTAGGAATTGTGCTTCATTAAGAAGATTGATGGGTCAACTATCCCGAATTTCCTTCGCAGTACGCCGACGTGCTGGTTGCCTCGTTTCACAGCCACTTCAGCCGGTTTCGAACAGTTGAGGTCGCTCTGCACGAGCGCACCCAGCTCAAGTTCCTAGGAGCTAGTCTGCACTCCGTTCGTCCCAAGCTAGCCGAACAACGGCTGGCTAGCCGAACAACCTCCTCGTGGTGCCAGCTGGGTGGTTCGGGTTTTTCCCGTTCCAGCGAATGGTTCGGCGGCAGTGTCGCAGGACGTGGTGGGATTTCGCTTGGCAAGCGTTCTCCCTATAAAAAGCCACAAGTATCCGTTTAACAACACTGTGACGTGGCGGATGTGACTCGCCACTAAATAAAGTCACTGCCTCTTCCCTTTTCCGGAGGATCATCCACACATCACGGACGTCATCTGATTCAAAGCGTTCCATCGATTCCCCCTTTGACGGCAAACACAACGAACAAAAGCACACACAGTTACATTTACCTACTCACACAACATATCCCCTTCCAAATACACAGTTGAACATCGTTTTACATGTCAACACACACATAAATTCCCATTCTATTGGTCAAAATGTATTCATTTGTGCAAGTGCTTATCATACATGTCTGTAATACCATGATCACGCCCTTGATGGTGTGTCTCGCAGTGACGAGAATAAAATATTTATTTATTTATTTATTTATTTATTTATAGTTATAGCTATGGCGTAACTGATCAACGCGACATTTGTCTACGTTGAATGGCAGGGCGTTTTGAACTGACCAGTTCGACACCGTGTTAACATCGCGTCGTGGTCCACCGGTCCTCTGATCCTCCGCCATATCGTGATATCATCAGCGAAAAATAGGAAATCGGTGGCAATTGATCTCGCCATGTCCCTGATGAACATAAGAACAGACGAGGTCCAAGAACTGAGTATTGCGGTACTCCACACACCACATCGATTACATCAGACAACGCTTCTCGGACACTTACAACTAGCCGTCGTTTGTGTAGAAAATTGCTAATCCAACTAAGGATTGGGTCGCCCGTGCCGTAGTTCTGAATCAGCTGAAGTAGAATTCGATGAACTACGCGATCAACTGCTTTTGCAAAGTCCAGGTAGCTGACATGGAATCATATAACATCCTCAACAGCTTCAGACCAGCAATTGCGTGCAATTAATAATAAGCGGGAGAGCTTATGGTGCGCTGAGGCTGGCTGGGGCTAGATCCTGACAGATGATCTACCCACTGCTGCTACTGTTGTGCCATTGGCTCATGTCCTGGACGCCTCCTCTTGGCGATCGCTGGGTGGGAGTTGGGTTTCGCCCTTCTCCTTGCTAAGATCCAGGACACCAATCCGCATGAGTCGGCTAACTGATCATGTGCTGGACTCGCTGCCTTTCGGGTGTTCATTTAATCGGAGGCTTTGGCTGAGGACCCGAGTCGTTCGCCTGTCAGTTGTGGGCGCCCTGGCAGTATCTTAGTCCATCCTCTCCAGAGGTTAGGAAGTAGTCGATGGCCCACCTCCCGTAAAACCTAGCCATGGGAGACAACAGGGTTAGAACGGGTTAGAAGCACATAGCTCCACTGGCGTAGAGCAGGAGGGCCACGCATTGTCTCTGACGGTGGGAGGACACTTCCGGCTGTTCAATGGTTTGCTACTGCCCGCCTCAAGCCAGGCAGCCCCTGGTCAAATTGGTGCAAACCCGCCAAAAACCCACCTGCGTCTGGCCGTGGTCGCAGGTGCGTGTCCTACTACGGTCGCAAAACATATAAAAATTGTTCCAGTACCTCCAAGACTGCGTGTGACGGCCGTCAAGCAGATCCCAATCTGTCGCTGCAATCACGTTTCCGAGCTGCATCTGCTCCCCATTGCATTATGGGCCAGGTTATTGATTCAAATTCTCCGGGCGCAGTCCCTTAAGCAAACCTCCGAAGCACAACGACCACCTCGCGTGCGATTGCCCACCAATGCAATCGTATGCTTGGGCGCAAAGCAGTCAGCATCGGGTGCTAGAACGTGCGCGCACTACTGGACCGGTACTCCAGTGAGCGCCCGAGCGACTCACTGCACTCGTCGCGATGGAGCTGGCGCTTTACCACATCGATATTGCGCCGCTCAGTGAAACCCGGCTCACTGAGCAAGGTAAGTTGGATGAAACAGGTGCTGGCTACACATTCTACTAGGTGGGCAACGCCGCCTCAGTACCACGTGAACATGAGTCGCATTTGCAATATCCGATCGCCTCTATGGCCAGCTGGTGGATGAGCCGACAGGCATCGGCACGCGACTGATGACTGTTGGCCTACGACTCGGAAGAGGTAAGTTTGCCACTTTTATAAGCACACACGGACCGACCATGTGTTATCCTGATGACACGCGTGATCAGTTCCACACTGAGCTATCCTCCGTGATACGGTCTGTGCCGAGGAGCGACCGACTATTTCTGCTGGGTGATTTCAACGCGCCCGCTGGGCGTGATGCATCAGCGTGGACAGATGTTATCGGTGCGCATGGCATTAGTTCAGCGAATGCGAACAGTGACAGGCTGCTCTCACTGTGTGCCACTCACGGCCTGACGATCACGAACACTCGGTTTGCACTGAATGCGTGTGATAAGGCAACTTGGACGCACCCACGGAGTGCTCACGCTCACCTGCTCGACTATGTCATCGTACGTCAGCGTGAAGCGCGCAAGACACGTGTACAGAGTGGAAATGAATGTGGTACTGAGCACAAATTGGTGCGCACCGAACTGTACATATATTTTCGTAAATCTATGTATTGCACTCCCGCCGTGAATCGGCGTAAATTTAACCTTCTCTCCCTCGGTACTGGGCCGAAACGTACTGAGCTGGATAAGGCAATAGCTGCACGCCTATGTGATGTGGACTGCATAGCCACAGTGGGCTAATTGTGGCACCACTTTTGCGACCAGTTGACAGGTGCTGCCGAGGAGACCATTGGGCGCGCAAACTGTAAGCGGCCTGATTGGTTATATGACAACAATGCGACGATCAGGCGCATTAATGTCGGAGAAGAACGCATCATTTGCTGCACATGTTGCAGACCCCAGTGACTTGGAGAAGAATGGTCAGTTTCGCAAACATCGACGGCGACTGACCCGAGAGCTCCGTTGCATTAAAAATGCATGGTGGATGGCGAAGACGAAGCAGATGGAATAATACGCCGAACGCCGCCAACACAAGGAATTCTTTGACAATTTGAAGACTGTGTACTGGCCGAGATTTGAGACGCTGAGGACGCCGATTAATGGTAGTTCAGGCGCTACCTGCACACAGTCTGAAGGCCTAATGCAGATCCGGCAAAAACCCGTTGTCTGTCTCTTGAGCAACTCTTCATAGGTCGGCTGCCCACATTGAACGGCCTCAAACAGCACGAGGTGAAGACGAGTCTGGCGGACACACCGACACTGGATGAGACGCAGAGAGCACTTGCTCAGCTGCGAAACGGCAAGTGTGCCGGTGCCGGCGGGATCCCGCCTAACGTATTGAAACACGGCGGACCCGCGTTGGTGAAGTTGCTGCACCACTTCGTGCCTCCTGAGCTGAAGGATGCTCTTGTGCTACCACTGTACAAGGGTAAAGGTAGCAAGCAATGTTGCACGAATTATCGTGGCATTAACTAGCTGAGTTGTGTGGGCAAGGTGATTTCCCGAATCCTGCTCAACCGCCTCGTGCGTCAGATTGAGGAACCTAGCGTGTCGGATTTGCGGTGTGGATTCTACCCGCGTGGCAGTACTATAGTATGATGTATGCGGCTCGTCAGTTGCAGGAGAAGTGCAGTGAACCACACCAGCCTTTACACTCCCTTTTAGTTGATTTCACCAAGACATTTGATACGGTGAACCGCGAGGCATTTTGGCTGGTGTTGGGTAAGTTTGGTTGCGCGCGTAATTTTGTAAGTTTAATTGGATGTCTGTACAGTGGCATGCGAGCGAGGGTGCAGCTGAGTGGAGAGACCTTGGATGACTTTGCAGTTGTTTCTGGTGCGAAGCAATACCTTGGCTTAACTCCTGTCCTGTTTAGTATCTACATGTTTTGCTGTTTTGTGCTTTTGAACCGGATTGTTCTTACTGTTTTGGGGTGGGGCACCGTATTGATGGTGGGTTGTTGAACATCCGTCGGTTCGGAGCTAGAACTCTTGTCTGTGAGGAAACCATTCGTATGTTGTTGTTTGTTTACGACAGTGTGTTGTTTGCACACAGCGCGGATGAGCTGCAGCACATGACTAGTGCTCTGGCTCCGACAGAGGCCAGATTCGGGCTCACCATCAAAGCTATCAAAACTGTCTGTCTCTTTCAGCCCTCGCCGGAGGTGCAATCTTCAATATTGCCGCAAATCAGCATTGGTGTTGAATTATTGGAAACAATCTTCCACTTTTGCAACCTTAAGAATATGATGTCGACTGATCAGCACCTACAAAGTGAGCTTCGTATCCGCGTCTGGAAGGCAGCGGCGACATTCGGGAAACTAGAGTACCGAGTGTGGAACAACCATCAGCTTACCATTAGCGCGAAGCTGACGTTGTACAAATCCATGGTGCTGTCCGTTCCTCTATACGGCAGTGAAACATGGACTATATGTCGCCGGCATGTGCGATACCTTGAGCGTTTCCATAAGCAGTGTTTGTGACGAACTTTGGGCATCATTTGGGGCAACAGAGTTGCAGACACGGAAGTGTTGCGACAAAATGGAATGTATGCAGTGGACTGCACACTTTTGCTGTGACTTCTGAGGTGGCTCAGTCATGTGAGCTCTATGCATTCGACGCGGATACCGAAACGGTTATTATGCGGTCAACTGAGTATTGGGAAGAGGCATGTGGGGAAACCAAAGTAACGTTACCAGGACATGATCAAAGTGAGCCTCTCACGTTCAAATCTTGATTGTACGTCATGTGAATAGAATGCGGTTGATCGGCTTGCATGGCGTTATCTAAGCACGAAGACAGTTGCTGAAGTGCGGGAGAAAGACCTCACACATGCAGAGAAAATGCGGCAAGTGCGGAAGCGCCAAGAACCGATGGGTCGTATTCCAGCGACCTCGAGCGCATGGTGCTGTAGCACATGCGGTCGCGAGTGCCTGAGTCAAGCAGACTTAGTGAGCCATGAGCGAGGCCACTCGGGACCACTACCGAAGCGACGACGGATCTTGTAGAGAACGTAGGCAGAATCAACGCAGCATTTGTAGGCAAGCTGCATTCGATTTACTAATCGCGTGCTTGCATGCTAAGCCTAATTATTTATTTCAGGTTGTGGGTTTTCCGTTTTGTCCTACTGCATGCTTTCTCATATAACTGTCTACCTGTACTCTTTTTTATAATCTTGCATAGCTCGCTTAAACCTGTTGTAGTTACTTTCGATAACATTTACGTGTTTTTGGGATATACGTAAAATATACTTTCTGGCCTCGTGAACTTATCTAGGAATCTATTGTAAAAAACTTATTTCCAATGCTCAGTAAGTTAAGGTTTATGTCACCGTTTCCTTATGCCTTATTCGATTTATTTTATTTGTTATCTTTAACACAAGTAAATGACTGTTGCTTGATATCCCCAGTGTGGCTGCGCTCGATGTGAAGGTTGACAAGGTGCCTACCTGTCTAATACCCACTAACTCGTCCACAATGGCTATAGGGGATAGTTGGTTGTCACTGGAGGGGCGGGGTGCACGGTCCTTGTGGTAGCGTTAGGCTCAAAGAGTGGTTCCATACACTCAGTTTGCAGCAGACTAGAGTTTGGCCATCGCCTGGTGTGCGCTTGATTCCCAAATACAGCGTGCTTGTGTTTGCCTGTGAAGGAGTGTGGACCGGCTCCGTTGATGAAACGTGGCTCCCAGCCACATGCATCCCGGTCTTATTCCTTCGTGTTTACACTGTATATTGGGTGTGTGGTTGGAACTGTGGGTGGTGCAGCACAAGTCATCCATGGTCCTTCTGTATGCGCAGGCGTCCTGTGGCTGGCCACAGTGACAGGCAAATCCGAACCCGTATGCCGCAAACCGTTACAGGAATGCTTTTAGCGAAAGCCAATTTGCTCTGTTGCTATTCTTTTTTGGCTATCCAGATTCTACATCAGCGCATCTGCAATGATGGATTACATCACAATGGATAGTACGGGAATTAGTGTTATTGGACGGTAGTTGGCAGTATCAGAGCGGCAACCTACTTTAGGGATGGGTTATGACCCATCACTTCCATACTGGTGGAATATGGTTCTCTTCTAGACAACGCTGACTGAAAACGGTCACTAGCTACCGCTTACAGAGCCTTTGGCCAGAAGTTGTCATCTCCAGGAGAACTGTAAATACGCAATAATAACAACTTCTTCAACATAGCTTCCGCAGTGAAGGTGATGTTGGCAAAACCCGATGATGGAGTACTAGAAATAAGCAGATGGTTTGGACTCCTTACCTGCTGTAAAGTTTGGGAATAATGAAGCCGTGGGAGCTCAGTTGCTCCTATTGCTGTTCGTATGCATCCAGCAGCCGTGACTAGTGCTTGAATCCCCAGCTTCACCTTTCGAAGGCCGTTAACGTGCCTGTACAGAAGTTTGCGGTTCGTGCAGAATCGCTTCATTAACTTCTGCTGATGTGTGACCTTGTCTTCGCGGATCAGTTTCACACAGAAGTTACGACGTGTGACGTATGCAGTCCAGGTTTCGGCATTCCAGCGGTCCTGTTGCTCTCACCATGTCAAATCACTCCGGGACATACATTTACATGTTGTGCTGCAAAGAAATGATTGTTATGGGTTGAAAGGACCTCTCTTCCGATGCGTGCGCAACTAGTGTGTTAAACGTCCTTGTAAAGGTTTCCCAGGCAACATGTGGAGGCATTCGGTTAAGAAAGTCAAAGATGTATTCTAAACTGCTCAAATAAAACATTGTAGTGTGTGACAGTATACTTTATCCTCCTCCTTTTCAGGGTATTCCGCATAGCGTATATAGTCAAAGAGTAGAGTAACGTGATCACTACGTCCCAGTGGTGTGCTTGTAACTATCGCATCAACCACGCGTCCATGGTTAATGAGCACAAGGTCTAATATCGACGGCTTGTTGTCAGTGCGAAATCTGGTGGGAGAAGTTACGTGGTTATACAGTGGGTGGTTAGCAATCAGCTCTTGAAAGCAGGCTTTAAACTGCGTACCGCCGTTTGCCGGCGTTTCCATGTCGTGCACGTTAAATTTCCAGAGATAAGATGTGGTTGTAGGACTTATTCAAAACAACCGGAAAGACGTGGTTCGGTTTGGCGTCCATTTTCGACGTTGAGTTTGGTTAGCGGTAAATCACGGCTAGTAGACATGTGTCCGTGTTTCGCAAACATAAGCGGCACCAAAGCGAATCAGGAGCTCGGATTGCCGGGTGATCGACGACTGCACATCGGTGGTTGGTATTATAGTAAATAATCACACCACCACACCTTCCGGTTTCGTCGGTCCGAAGCAGCGACATGGTGGGTAAATAGATCTCGGCATCGGTTACCTCAAGGTCTAACCATGTCTCTGTAATCATGATGAGGTCCCGCGATTGTGAGGCATGGAGTTCTCTAAGTTCGGTTAAATTACTTAAAAGGCCTTGGGCGTTGGTGTACATGCAAGATAGAGCTTTCATTTTTAGGAGTGCGTTGATGGTTGTCAACTTGGTGTTAGCTTTTAATCCGGCCGTTTGGTGGTCGGCCATCAATCGTCTTTTGGTTTATGAATTTCAGGCAAGTTGCATGCTATTATTGAGCGTTCCCGAACAGACGTTTCACTCGTTCTGTGCTCTGTCCTGTTGTGTACCGTGGGCGCTCTTGTGTCGGTCTCTCCGCAGGACTGTGCAAATAAAGAATTTGCATCGTTTGCAAGTTCCAAGGAATCGCTTCCCAATTTCGCCCGTTCGCCTGCTGCCTTTGGCCGGATCACTTTTGGCAACCGCGCTCGAATCGTTAACCAGCTATCCAACAGAACTTGCGCGATTCCATCAGAGGGTAATATAACTTTCATTAGTCTTGGATCGCAGCCCTTGTAGTTAGTTGATGCCAGAACTCTTTTCAGGTATTTGGCAATAACCTTGGCAGCGGAGAGTGCTTCGCGGATGTAGCACCGCTTCTCTCAGTCATGTGTCTGCGCATCGTAAGCAGAAGAATGCAGAAGCTCGGGAACATCATATCTAAATATTGTTTCTTGCTATCCCTATTAGGAATGCCGCTTTGCTCAACTGCTTCTTTTGAGCGATCTTACCTAGGTAGACCAGGTAGTATGCACACACCGCTCGGTGAGTTGCGGAGACGACCTGCTAAGAGCAGGACAGCCTCTGTCTTAGCTGCTGCATCTAGTGTTACTCGAAGAATTCAAGGTCCACCAGAGCAAATAAATAAATAAATAAATAAGGATATTTTAGGCTGACAAGAGGCTGCACTCTTAAGGGTTCAGATTAATCTTTACATCAATCCTATGCTCTTGCATGGAAGTTAGCAAAATACGAGTATATGTTCTTAGTTGACAATTACAACTGCATTGACCTTGTTTGGTGTACAGCTGATGGGGTCGCATGCGCCCACCTTGCAATTTTTCTGTTTCCTTCTGGCGATATTGGGCCCCTTGTTCTTTCGTTGCGAACGTTGCGTAGAGCTGCAGTTGTGCCATTTTTCTTTTAAACATGATCCAATTCACCATAACCACTTTAAATGCATCGGAGTTTTTGACCCGCTCTGTCGCCACAATTATTGGTGCGCACGTAGAAGAAATCAGAGTTGCGGAATTATAAGGTGACATAAAGTTAAAAACAATTTAGCGAAATGCAGACAAAAATAAAAAGGATTTGTTAAGAGACATACTAAGGCGGTATGGTCACTAGAAAAATACAAATTAACGAAAAAATATAGCCAAACTTTTCTTGCGCTGATATTGATTTCGGGCGCCAAATTTCAACCTGAGTCAATCTCAGATAGGAAGCTAGGCTCTAACCAATGGCGGAAATTTTGTTACGAGCCGAGGGGAAGTGGAACGGCAGGCACCAAGAGGGCCATCGTGGGACCTAGGAATTACGTAATAATGTTTCAATTATAACGAGGAATGCGGATGTTATGTTTATAAAGTGTGACAATAATGTAACGTTTGCAGTAACGTAGTTTGCTGTAACCTTGGTAACACGTCCCCCAAAATTCCAAACTGTGTAACTGTAGCAAAGTGCTGATATTTCAAGGACTGGTTAAACGCTGAAAAATGTTATTCTTCTAATCTCTGTAAGCCTATTTCAAGTATCTTATGAGTGAAAATGTGGTAAAACGTTGTAGAATATGTATAATTCAAGCTTACTTCGCTCGGTGGTTTTCTCCTCAGGAATACCACCCACGACAGAAATCGCGGGGTTATCGGGACTCCTGACCTGAGAACTACAAAGGACACCTTGAAGAAGTGACCACTGGAAAGAGACTGGTGGGTGTCTTAAGAAGATCATTCGCTCGAATGACTCCTGAGCTTTTTCGACATTTGTTCACTTCGTACGCCCGTCCAGTCTTAGAATACGGCTTTCCAGCTAGCCATCCGCTTGCAAAGTTTGAGTGCGCTCTGCTGGAAATGGTTCGTAGACGTGCATCCAACGCTGTTCTAGGGCTTCGTGATCTCTCGTACCCCATTCGGCTCCAGCAGCTAAATCGGTTCTCCTTCGAGCCCCGCCGTCGCCAGGATGATCTCCTCTACACTAGGTGCATCCTCCGCGGGGAACTTGGAAGTGAGTAAAAGCAATACTTCCGGCCCAACACTGACTGTCTTACACGAGGTCACACATGGAAACTATTGAAGCAAAGAAGCATGGACGTCACACTATCCACTAGAGTGGTGAATGACTGGAACAGCCTACCGGAAAAAATTGCAGACCCTCCATCCGAGGAAAGTTTCAAGCGGCTGATAGACAAACATTCGCTGAGAATGCTGGACTCTTGCGGCTGCTACTGTAATTGCGACGAACCCTCGAGGAACGTCGTAATGCAACGACACGCATCAAACCTAGTATGATACGGAATCGATGGGGCTGACAACGTATTTAAATCCTGATCTCTACAACTAAATGAACTCAAGGAACAATGAACTCAATAGTGTACTGTTATTGTTGGTTGGTGATGAATTCTTATAAAATATCATTTGCTGCAACGGGGAAATCAGGAAATCCGCAATGTGAAAAATTGAACTCATGCAGAAAGTGAAATGGAAATGGTAGTGTTGTTGAACGTTAACCGATGAAGGAAATCGTGAGGCCTTATTATTTTGAAATATGCAATGAAAACATGGGAAGTTGTAAAAAATCCATATGACACGTATACAGAACTACATAATGTGTAACGGTTCCGTCAGAGCAGATTTGAAATGCCGAGAGACGATCGGGCTGAAATGGAGCGCACAATAAACACACACGACAGTAACTCGACTAGTCTATGAGCGCGTTAACACATGCAATCGGATGAGAAAGGAGCGCCACGATATCCAGCGAACGCAGCACGAAGAGATGCAACCAATCGGGCAGTCACCGACCACGGAAGGAAGAACACGATGGGAAGCAGCAATGTGTATCTCCGACAACCAACAACGAAGGTACAATCAAAACAAAAACGCAAGTCGTTCAAAAATGGTATAAAAGGTCCGTAGGTGCATCAAATGGGAAATATGTTCATAACGATTCATTCATTGTTCAACGTGTTCGAGTCTGAAAAAGGAAAGAAGAAAGAGAATTAAAAGTGGCGGTTCGTTCAAAGTCCCATTACAGTTTCGGTTTTCGTTACACTGCCCCCCTCCTGCATTGGGCGCTGCCCTCAGTGCCTCCGTTTCTGCTGCAGCTACCTTATGGTCGCTTCCTGGGATGTTGTCTTTAATGCTAGTAACAGCAGCCAAGATGCCAAGCGTAAAAATTAAGTCAAGAGTATTACGCAGCCTGGTCGGAACATGGACGTGTTGAATCCAATTGTTCGTATAGATGGTGTCAACAAAGCCTCTGTATTTGAGAGGTGCACTCTGGCCATTCCAAGAAACATGTGGCATATTAAAGTCACCACCCACTATCTTGTAGCGTGGGGACATTGTGGAGACGTCATTGAACAGGTTTACTAGTTCCTTAATCTTGGTATTAGAGGCATGTGGGGGATTGTATACGCAACCAATAAGGAGGTCAAGTGTACGCCCATTGGTCTGGATCCAGATTGAATCCTCTGGGTCTCCAATTGGTAACAACTCAAATTCAGAGGCACCAAAGTCGTCCCTTAAGTAAATAAGCATCCTCCTCCGCGTTGGTTGTTGCGTCCATTGCAGAATGTGGTGTACCCGGGGATATTTAAGTTGTTGTCAGGGGTGCTTGAGGATTGCCATGTTTCTGTGATCAGAACGATTTGTGGAGAGGAGAAAAGAACAAAAGGACCGATGTAGTGCATTTTGTGGTTCATGGATCTTGCATTGATAAGGAGCATACTACAGGTTCGACTGCGTACATCCTTAGAGAGAGTGAGGTCGGGGTCCAGTGTAGAATCCCTGCGTGTCATGACGGAGGAGTCCGTATAGAGTGAGGCAGATGTTTCACGTGCAGGCAATACTCTTGTTGCAGTTAGTACCTCACAGCGATCTGGGGAGGTGCACTGAGGTGTCTTGCCATATAGGTTATTGTGATCCCACAGGTTGTCTGCTAGGGAGTTATTAGACGACTGCGAAATAATGCTTCGGAAAGGTAATGGGTCTAGTGGCTCATGCCTTTGCGCAGGAACTTTTATACTGCCACGTAAGGAGGTTGTTGTAGTAGGAGCATAACTATTTTCGTCGGCATGTAGATCATGCGGTAGTTTATTGTCAGTTCCTGTGCATGGTTGGGTTGGTGGCAATAAGACGGAGATGGGGGGCTAATGTGGTCCCTAGGATGGACCGAGAGTGGATGGATGGAACATCGCGATGGGGGAAAGACCGGAACAACAATGTACTTTGAGGGCGAAAGCGGATCGTTATATGAGAGCTTTGACTGCGGGCAAACGTGGGCAATTTCCATTTTCGTGGGAGAGAAGGGGGCAGCGAGGTGTTGGGGGAGATAGAGTTGCGTATATTAGGTAAACGCTGCGCATATGTGAGACCAGGGGATGACAAAGTTTGATACTGCTGAGTATTTGCCATCGAAATGCCAAGAGGAAACTTGGGAATTGCTGGATCTACCCGAAGGGCTGAAACCAGCGGTTTGGAGGGGGCTGTAAAGAACATAGAAGATTTCGGAGATAAAGTAGGGAAGGCGCTAGCTCTTGATGAGTTGGGTGCAGTGGACCATACCCTGTAGTGTCCCATAAAAAGGGACGGTGGTATAGGGGGCCGTGTTGTGTGCGGTTATGTCATGTATGGGGTTGCCTATTCCGGGAGCCCAGAGAGCGATTCCAGAAGACAGATCGAGTTGCAGGGAAACTTTTATTGGTCCAGCAAAAGATTCCCTGTTAGCTAGCTATAAACGAACGACACTGTGTACGCTCTAGCTAGGGAAACGGAGCAAACACAGCACACAGAGCAGTCGCGCGTTGCAACCGAAGCGAGCGCCAAGCAAAAATGGCGATGAGCAAGTAAAGCATTCGAACTCAGCAATCAGTTCAACAGACCACACCGGTTGCCTAGGTGTACAATTAAAGAATTTTGGTTAGAATTTTACACAGGCAAACCGGGGAATCTCCAGACTGCTACACATGTAGATTCACAAACTGGGGTTGTCCAGATTTTGGAAAGTGGTTGTTTATATTGGCGCCTGCAGCTTTGGTACTTCTTGTACGATCGGGAGTACCGTAAGAACTATGGCCAGGAATAGATTGTATCGAGCCAGGTGTGTTGGGCGATTTTTGGTTAGTCGGGGCGCGGGCTCCTAACTTGGGAGCTTCAAGTAGGTAACGGTTTACTCGTGGCTGTTTTAGCCTAGCCATGTTCGCAGACCCCATCGACGACTGATATCTTGGGGAAGATGGTTTCTCAGTTGCTGGCTGCCTCGCATGAATCCAGGCGTTGGCGGGTACCATCCGGTGCTCAGGTTCATTCTTGTTAACATTTTTGTGAAGCTGGGTTACGTGGATCCTGCGGGTCTTTGCTCGGTTCGTTGTAGGTGTGGGCAGCAGACAAGTTTGGCGTGCATTACAGGGTATAGGCGGATTTCCGCAAGATTCTTCTGCATTATTGCGTTCACTCCTAATGATGAGAGTAATGGGCGAAGCGATAGACAGAGATGCTGGTTCCGTGTCAGTATCGCACATATCAGAGTCACTCTTCGATAACGCTCTGAATGTTTCGCTTTCTGAAAAAGTTGCAGTATCTTGTTTTGAGCCCGATTTGGGTGTAGTCACTTTAGGGGAGACATCCTGTCGTTGTTGTGATGCATCTAAATCAGCAGTACACAGTGGCGTAAAGCAGGTGACAAGCGATACATCTTTAGTTTTGGGTCGGGCTTTCATGTTGGATGTTGACGTAGAGGTACGTGCCATTGATCTTTGCAGGGGTGTCATGTCTTCTCTGATCTGTAGAGCCCCGAAATTAACCTGTTGTTTGATGAGAAAGCTGGAGGCCATGAAGCGTGATGCAAGCTCAGGACCTATAAATCTAATCATGACAGGGCAAGTACGTCCGGGGATCTTTCTTAATCGTTTAGCAGTGCAGCAATCTAACGGCAGCTTGCAGACGTTTAGAAGCTTGCGTAGCAAATGTCCAAGTGGTAAGCGGTCAGGGACATTAAATAGTATGGCATTACTGGCGCGGCGCAAACGCTCTTTTGTCTCATGGGCAATTACGTTCAGAAGCATACCAGCTTGGTTTAGATCTGATGAGTTTTGCGGCTTTAGTTTGCCCGATAGGTGTACTAGGGGCATCACCTTCATCAAGGTCTCATTGATGTTCCGTATGTCGCTTTTTAGCGAATTCACTTGGTTTTCAAGTGCGTGTATTTTTAGCATCGCTTCATTAAGAGGGTCATTAAGCATGACCTTACATTCCTGAGAAGGAATGATAGCGGCTTTGTCAGGAATTGGTGCATGATTTACAAGCTCTAAATTACCAATCCCTGTGCTGGAACTATTGGCCACCACGATGGTGTCAATTTGGTCCATGTGTTCGACATCGCCCACATTCGCTAAAGCCGAGTTGTCTTTAACAGTGTGGACTGTAGCCGGTTTCACTCTTTGTCTGTTACGCCTCAAAGCTGCGAGACGTTTAGGTACCATGATCCAGAAAAGTGGAGCACTATACCACAACGTTACAAGTGAGGACTTGGACAAAAGTCCAAAAGAAAACCCGATGTACGGTTATAAGATGACGGTGTGATATAATTAAATATCACAAACGGTATGATAGAGTTAATGGAATAAGGAATAAGGAGCCGCCCCATTCGAACCCCAAACCTTGAGGCCGAGTTTGTCTGGCCCCTAACCATTGACCAATATGGAATGAATGGTGCTGGAGATGCAAAACACCACCCAGCATAGCTCAATGGATCTCTGAAGCGCGAACACCATCGCACCACGGTTGAGTCCAGCCCCATTTTCAGGGCGCACACACCACAGTAGTGCGTAGCCCGATAAACACACATCAGCCGGCGTGACCTCGGTGGACTACCGTGTATCAGTGAAAGCAATAACATTTTCACCGCAGTTGTCAACAAAGACGAAGACTTGGCAGAGCTTGTTTCGCAAGATGCGATTTATTGAAGATCACCTTTATGTATTCGGTATCGTAAGCCCGGGATCTTGCGCCAGTGGAACCGGTTCTGGCAGGAAGGAAGTGCACCACCGGCTCACAGCCGGAAAACCAACTAAAGGCTCCTTTTTCCGGCTTCACGACGGGCTTCAATATCGCACAGCCAACCGCAATTTCAACGTCTCCGTTAAAGAGAGATCTAAGTGCAACCTGACACTGCCTTTGAGCTTAAAGGCAAAAGTAGAAGAGCTTGGTGTACCTCTGGAGAGGACCGAGCAACACGCAACAGCTTTCTCAGTCGACAGGCTACGAAGTCTGGTGAGTTTTCGCACCGTGACGCCGGAAAAGGCCAGCAGTAAAGTTTGTTAACGCCTACCTTAAAGAAATGAAGATCATATAGCATTTGCTCCTTTAGAAGAGCAACATGACTTCGTGACGATACTAAAAATAACGCTGCAAGTAGTATACGAAATAGAACAAGGCGGAGTACTTATCATACGCTCTGTTGACGTTGGCGGGTTCGCATTATCATCGATTTCTTAGACTCCAACGTCGTAAACGAATCAACGTTGGATGAAACAGCTGCAGTAGAAATGGAGGGGATTGGGATACGGCACCCGACGGACGTGGTACATCCGCCTTGGGTTTTGCCACTTTTCAACCCTCTTCCCCTTTACTTTGACAAGGGCAGAAGCTTGATTGTCTCTTTGGCTAAAAGGCGAATCAAACACGGTATGAGGGTTCGTTGAGAACAGCGTTGCTAGTATATTGTGTACTGAGAGTAGACTGAGCAAACAAACGCCGGGTCTGGAAATGGTACCTTCCACTGCCTCCTGAAGGAGACCTAAGCTGTCCAGAAAGTTAACAAAGCAACCAAATTTCCCGTCCAGCTAACACAACAGACATCAGACATTCCACAGACATCGGACTGTTAGTTACTGACGTACAAAGCTAAAGGCTACGCACACAGCAGTCAACACAACCGTGCGATATGCTCCCGCTACTAGCGATAAGTGCATACTGTATCAGATGCAAACCAGTACACTCCATTAGGCACCGACATTAACAAATACTGCATTGCAGGCCCCCGGTCAAGTTTGTAACCGCTTTGAGATACACAGGTTTGCCATATATGCTAAAAAAGTAGTCGCAAGGACCCGAACAGTTGGGACCGCACTCACAACCATCTCGACCGAAGGGTTAGAAAACCAAATAAATGTAAGAGATAAGCCACAGTTGTGGACCGGTTTACAGTGACCTTGTAAGCAATCAACGAAAGGACCAGTGGGAACTACCAAGCGTCAACGCCTGTAATGAAAAGGACTCACCAAATAGTAACTGGCAAAACAAAGTCCACGTGAACTCCAAGCATGTGACGACAGATTCTTTGCTAAACAGCAGAGGCACAACGACCAAGGAACCGAGGGCATGCCGACAAGTTTCCCCGAAACGATCAACTGACAAGCAGTCAAAGTAAATGTGCCTTTTGCAAATGATTAATAGGATGCAAGCGCCGAGTACCTGGTTAACGTCCAGTAACCATCCAAGGCTTTAGAAACCTCAAAAGTTCAGGACTGATGATCCAGGGACAAAATACGCTTCGGCTCAACCAGCATCCCGTTCCTTACTCCAATAAGCGAGAAGAGCTCTCAGCACATCGACGTGCTAAGCGATTCTTGCGTTTATACCTGTGTTCTGTTGCGTTTATACTAGTAAATGAAAGAATAGCAATAAGGGGAAAACACCAAAAACAGGCTTCTAACGAGGCTTTTCCAAGTGGCTCACCAACGTGACAATGGAAGCTTTGGATGGTAGGTAAAAAAGGCTCGTCATGTTGACAGCGATCCTAAAACGGCTGGAACCAGTTAAAATTTTCACCCTGCCTGTAAGGAAGATATTTACTAGGCAATTTTGAGGACAAGGATAGTCAACACTTGCCGTTTGTAAGACCACATCGCAGCCGCTACTTAAAATTTCTTCACATGCTCCTCCATGTCAGCAAATTTAAGGGAAAAGGAACGCAACAAAAACTAAAACGTAGCCATATATCCGCCATGATGACCGCTTCTAACGTAGCGCCACAGCGATTTATTGTCCATTGTTATCCACTTGAACAACCACAGAGTAGTTACAGTTGCCATCCATTTATATCATCACACAGACGTTTCGCCATGTACATCTTCCTGTTATACATCTTTAGCTTCACAGTCAACCTAACCAACTTTTAGCCTGGTGTACCATACCACCCTCACCATATTATGCCTATAACAGATAGGTTAGAATCCCGGTCCGTCTCAGAAAAATAGAAAAACCTTTTCAAAGGGTAGAATACTACGAAAAGTGGCACAAAAGTAGAATGCTCAGGACAACTTTTAACCGCTGCTTACGTTAAAAGTGAAAAATTTTAATACGTGCAATTGTTTGCGAGTTATTCATCATTGATTGTTTGACTACGAAAAAGCTCATTTTTCTTTTTCGCTAAAAATGGCTTTCTGCATTGCAAACAGATAGCAGCAAAAAGAAAAGAAAATGTGAAAAGTAGCGAAGCAGTATACGTTTTAAATAGGCATAGTTATCTAGAAATGCTTTAAATAGCCAGTACTACCGTAAGACAACTAGGGGCTTCGCAGGTAGCCGAAAATCACACTTTGCTGGCACACATAGCAAATATAGGCAAATAAGCTATAAATTTGTGTGAAAACACTAGAAATCCAGTAAGAAACAATATGTGTGCATGGGAATTCAGGAGGGCTTACAATTAACCCACAGTTAGAAGACCTCAGCATACAATTTTCAGCGGATACTTAGCCTCATAAACCACTAGGAATACAGAGTGTAGTATTTTTTAAGCCTACAAGTGGTTCCGAAGTTTATATCATGGCTGCATGAGACAGGTCTACCTGCCTAACACAGGAGACCTATCGGTTACAGTTGACACATTTTGGTCTGGAGAATACACAAATTTCTTAGCTAAACATCGCAAGTTTTATCTCTTAGAGCCGATTTCCTATACTCATGAGGCTTTGTCTCCAACATCAGCCAGCTAGAGAAGCCTGACAATAATAATAAAGAAATGAGTATGGGAACATTTAGTAAAATTTAGCAAAATGCTTTGGGACGTGCTATCCATTTGGGTCTGCGTTGGTGGGACATTACCAACTCTACTTCTGGGGATTGAGCTTGCTCAAACATGAGGGATTGTCACGCCTGATGGGTTGATGCATACTACTGGGCAACTCTGATTAATTTCGAGCTATTTCTCACCAATTTTAAGTTCCGAAGCAAGTGTTAGCCATGTTCATCCAGTTGGCAATGTTAATTAGTACTATACTGTAGCACCGACTATTTCCTTTGTGGTTTTCCTGGCAAGAACTGTTCTAGCACGCTAAGCAAAGAGTGATAAGGTAACTCAGGAAGTGGGTAGTAACAAAATCTAGTGGGAGCTGGTCGTTCACCCGCCATTACGCACAACGCGTTGCAGCATTGCAGGCTAAACCCAAATACAACTCGCCTTGCAGGTGGAACTCTACTTGTTGCCATTGTCTTGTAACTTATCTTTTATTGTGCCAATTTTGGATTTGGAAACATTTGGGCACACAAGAGTTAACGCAGCGTGGCTTTGTCCAGCGAGTGTTGGCTTTATAGTTTTTGTCGGCAATTTGGGTTGCGCAGAAGGCACCACTGGACTTGACGGTGAAAGCAGCTTTTGCGCCACGCGTGCTCAATAAATAAGCTGCTCCTATGTGTGTCGCGCCCGGTGTTTTTGTTGGGGCAACCGATGTGTGTGTTATCTGCTTGTTATCTGCACCGGATTGCCTTCGGCTCGGAGCTGTCGGTGTCATGGCTGAATCTCCAAGTGAAGCGTCCATGGTTGGAGAAGTGGAAGCAGGCAGGTTTGAGGCTTTTCCACGTATGTGAGTGCGGTGACCCCGGGGATTTAAAGTCACAGACGTAGCAGTGCGGTTGGAGCTTCTAAAGCTCATCTTCGGCTTAGATTCAGAGCTTACTTTGGCTGGGTGATGTATTATCGTGGCTATAGTTACCTTCGTGGGATCTACCTAAGTATTTTTAAAATGCGCGATTAGCTCAGTCACCCTATTGCACTTTTTCATGAGCAAAGGTGAACAGTCGACAACTGGAAGGACTTGAAAGGTTGGGCAAAACCAAATTGCAGCAGCAACTTGGTTTGTCTGTCTGACTCCTTGGAGAGATTTGCTTACATATTGCGGACAGTGTGATCTAATGCAGCTAGGACAGGTAACATGAACTTAAGTACATTACTGCCATTGTCTGCGCAACCTAGGCGACGTTGAACCATTGGAATGCTAGCCGTCCTCTTATTGTTTACAACAAGGCCTATCTAAGCGCTCACCTTGATGAGGGTTCTTTGCACCAGGGGTGACGCATGGATAGGTCAGAACACGCACACGAATTGAGATTTGTTCAACTGCACCAGGGTCAGGCGGTAGAGGCAGACGGAGATTGTAACGCGCAGACTGTCGGTATCACCAATCAATCGACTCGCATTTGGACGCACACCCACACAAAGCGACAACGTGTGTTAATCGGACTGCCTTAAGCGACGACGCCGGTGGAGCGCTGATAAGCGTCCCTAGAGCCGCTCAGTTGATGAGCGGAGCAAAAAGCTGTAACTTTGTTATGCTGTAACTTGCAGGGCTAGTTACCGCGTAGTTTGGGGCCCCCAGCTTCTTCTTCCGAAGGAGACTAAAATCTTTTCCGGAAACCTAGTTTGGTGTAGTCACCCAAGTGGAATTTGGCAAAGAATATGCCAAAAACTTGGAACTGGAGCAAGAGTACAATCCACACAGGTTAGATCCAAGTGTCGGGAAGCACTGAGTAGAGCTCGTCGAACTGGCTCGAACGAGCGCAGAATATGTTATGGGGAGAATTGAAGTGGCCACGGAAGGCTAAGCGAGAGCCGAATTAAATTGCGGCCGCACGGTGTGATGCTGCTTTTATGTTGCTTTTTCACTGTATTTGGGTTAAACCAACTTACACTTAATCTGGTTCTATTTACTCTAGATAAAATTCATCCTAATTTATTTGTTTGATTCAACGCTGGTTCTCTTTATTCTGTTACATATTCGGTATCATTTTTATGCGTTGCTATCGCTTCCCTTCTATGTTGGTTGTTTGATATCCCAGGTGTAGCTGCACCTGATGCGCAGGTTGTCAAGGTGCTTATGTGTCTAACACCCTCCCCCACAAATGACTGGGACCAAAATACTGAAAGTTGTTGCTGGGTGAAGGGGTGCATGGGCCTCGTGGTCGTACTGCGCTCAGTGAGTGTTTCCGTCCGGTGTGAAGCGGGCTACTGCCCAGCCATCGCCTTGCGTACGACTGGTACGCATGATTCCCTACCAAGGTAGACAGGAATGCTTCTGCGGTGCAGTTGGAAGGAGAGCCTGCTTACCCCGTTCTTTAACCGTGGCTCCCAGCCACATACATCACGGTCATATTGCCTCCGGTTTACACTGGATATGCTGTACAGAGATGTGGGTGGCAAAGCGCATGTCCCACATGGTCCCTATGTAAACGCAGGCGTCCTGGGACTGTCACCGTGTAGGCCGCCATCACAAGCAAATCCGGTCACCGAATCAACCGACCATATATATATATAATCCATGCTGATGCTGCGGTTGCAGTAATGATGCATCTTCGCCGCAGTTGGGCTAAACCAACATACACATAAACTAGGTCTTTTTAAGCTGGATAAATTTCATCCTCATTTGGTTGATTTGGTTCGTCTACCGGAATCATCATCGTCATTATACACGTTATCTGGAGGTGGGGAACACCTCAGCTACTGTGCCGCAATGCATAGAAAAAAGAAAAAATCAATTGGTGCAAGCCGGCTGAGCTACCGGTAACGGATGGGCATCGTTCCGGTAAGCTGCCAGCCGGCTAATGTGCACCAAAAAATTAATATGCGAAGTTATAAAAGGTTAAATAATGAGATCGTGGTTGGAGGGGGAGGATAAGAGGGTGGGGTGGGACAAAAAAACTCACAGCACGAACGCCACTGAGGTCGGCTCCCAGCCATATCAGCGGGCCCAACCAAACGTGTTCATCGTCTTTCAGGCCACAACCAGGGAGCCGTGACGCTCCAACCGAGACCAGCTCAGAAGTGAGGGCCTTCATTCCTCACGACCAAGTCATCGCTTGACCACCCCTCCTCTTCTTCCATCCACACCCACGGCGCGCAAACAACGCATCTCGCCGGAGTCAGTGGGCTGGTATGTGTAACAGGTGGCCGAGCCATCGGAGCCTGGTGCGTGAAATGACGGTGCTGAGTGGTTCAGTTCCTTTTCCTGTGCTGTAAACAAGACGTCAAGCACGCTCGTTTCTCACGCGGTGTTCCCACCAGATGTGAGCTAAATTAAGAAGCCACCGGTGCCTACCGGAATAATCTTCTTTTAACTAGACACGATACTTACGGTAAATGTAGTTATCTTCGTCAACAGTTTCTGAGTCACTTCTGGACATTTTTACTTACCGCGGCTTCGTTGCTAACCATCATTCTTCATACACCAAGTTAGGGAAGAGTTCTGTCTGCATAGCCGTATTCTTTAACAGATATATTTACCTTTTACTGTCATTTCAAGTGATTGGCTGTTGTTTGACATCCCTGGGGTAGCCGCGCTTAATTTGCATGTTGACAAAGTGCTTACCTGTCTATTACCCATTGCCTCGTCAATACTGGCTCTAGGGGATCATTGGTTGTCACTGGAGGGGACGGGGTGCACGGTCCTTGTGGTCGATTTATGCTTGAAGAGTGGTTCCACGCACTCAGTATGGAGCGGACTACGTTTAAGCCACCGCCTTGTATGCGCTTGATTCCCAAATACAGTGTGCTTGTGTCTGCCTTTGAAGGAGTGTGGGCCGGCTCCGTTGATGAAACGTGGCTCCCATCCACATGTCTCTCGGTCTTATTCCTTCGGGTTTACACTGGTTATGGGGTGTGTGGTTGTAGCTGTGGGTGGTCAGCGCAAGCCACCCATGGTCCCTGTGTAAGTGCAGATGTTCTGTGGCTGGCCACAGTGACAAACAAGTCCGAAACTGGATGCCGCCATTGATATATATATATATATATATATAATCCATGACGACGCTGAGACCCGTAGATCTCCTAGGATGGAGACCCAGGGATTAGGTGTGCCACTGGCTTGACCTCCTTGAAGATGTGGCCAATGTTGGCAACGACGAAACTACACTGCCTCCTCACGAATCCCGATCTCACGAATGCCACTTAAGCTGTGAATAATGATACAGACAAGGAATTTGCAAGCGAGGGAAATAATGACTTCTTCAGAGCTTCCGTATTCCAAATGGGAGCCTCCTTTGATTACCTGGACAATAACCGAGGGTGATCAATACTCTATAGGAAAAAGGTAACTGTGAGTGATTAAGCTACTTGCAAAAGTATTCGGCCCAACGCTCTAAGCATTTTGACCAACTGATCATAGGCCATTTACGTTCATTACACATACTGTCCATAAGACCAAGTCCTCCGCTGCCTGATTAGCAGATCACAAGGAATAACTTCCGATGGTTATCAAGAGCAATGGCCAAATAATCTCTTTTGCAGGATAAGACCAACAGCAACATCGTTCACCACAGTGTATCACGCAGTTTTGTATATCACCATTCATCATCAGTATACACAATAGCTGCCTGTGTAAAACACGTCAGATATTGTGCCGCAATAGAAGGAAAATCCATGCGACATAGGCACGTCGACGTGGTTACCAGTAACGGATGAAGCTCGTTCAACAGAGCTAACAACCTGACGTTGTGAGATAAAAGCAAGTTATATTCTGATTAATACATAACATGGTGGTTGAAGGGAAAACCTAAGAGGAATGGGGTGGGAGAAAGTACCTCAAAACTCGTAGGCAATTGAGGTCAGCTCATGGCCACGTCAGCAACTGTATTCCGTCAAACGCGTTCATCCTCATTAGTTCTCCAGCCAAGCAGCCGAGAGGCTTCAACCGAGGACAATGGCAAAGTAAGGGCCTTCATACCTCTTGACCAAGTACTAGCTCGGCCACCCCACCCCTGCTTCCAACACAACTTCGGCGCGCAAACAGCGCATGTCGCGTGAGTAGGTGCTTTAGCATGTGAGAACAGTCTCTATGTGAATCTAGCTTGGCTGGTCCAGGTTTACCCCGTTCCAGCAAGTATTTCGGCGCCAGTGTTCCAATTGATTCACACCACTTACCTGAATCAAACCATAACTACATACCTTGGGCCCGCCTATCAAACGTACAATCACTCGCTTATGGCTTGTCAGCAATCTCAAGCTGCTCAATCGACAACGAAATTATGACTTCCCTGGGACCAACTTTTAGCGACGGTGCTCCAAGACGTGATAAGTTTTCGCCTGGTAAACGTACTCCCTATAACAAGCCACGTATGTCTGTTTTACAGCACTGCGACGAGGCGGGGCTGACACGCCTCTAACTAAAGTCACTGCCCCATGATTACCCAACCAACCACACTCACACCATGGACGTCGCACAACCCTTGCACTATTCACGTGAACAATCGCAGTTGCAGTGCCACATATTCAAACTCGTTTAACAGATAGGCACAAGCACTCCCACATGAACGTATGAACTCACAGCTCCAAAATTCATGGCTAGCTTGCACTATCTTTTATACCTTTCCCGAAATTTAGTTGTACAATTAACATGATCAGGCCTACGTTGGCGTGTCTGGCATTGCACGAGAATAAAGATATTACTTATTTATTTACTTAAGACGTAGTGTGCATTCGCCTGGCAAGCGTTCTCTCTATAAATAGCCACAATTATCTGCTCAACAACACTGAGACGTGGTTGATGTAACTAGTCACCAACTAAAGTCACCCCGTGCTTATCCCGTCAACCTCTTCAACTCCACAAACATCGAGTATCCCTTTAGAACTGGCGACACGAACAAGTGCAGGAAAGTATTTATGATTCCCATAAACACGGCTGCACAGCCTGTTTGCCCACACACATATATTCATTCCGTAACCTAACAGATCAACCAATTGTTTCATTGTACATTAAATGAGCACCTTTTGTACTCTTAACATGCTCATGCCTGTGCGGGCGTCACTCGCGTAGTTGAGAATAAATACTGTATTAGTTTATTTAAACGACACAACCATCGGACTTTGGTGCGTGAACTAACGACATCGAACCGTTTAATTCCTTTTCCTGTGCCGCAAACAAGGCTGCTGGAACGCTCGTTGTTCAAGCAGTGTTCAAACCACATGCGAGCCAAATTGCATTGGCACCGGTGGTAGAATGGCACTAGCTTTATGTCGGTTGATCTAAGGTGCCGGGTTTCACATCCATACAGTAAGGTAGAACGCACCGCTACAATGTATAAGATGCCCTTAAGGAAGATAACGTCCTTTATCAAATAGTCGCTACAGTTTGCGGCGCGTATGCAGCGCCAGTGAATAGACACCTATTACTCTGGCACGACTCTGAAGATTTGAAAGACCCAGCCAATCGAACCCTACACCTAAGGTTGTTGAGTGGGATCCAATCAAACAGAAGCTTCAGTTTGCGGACTGAGGGCAATACCAACACAGCTCTGCACGGTACTCAAACCTGCATCATCTCCAGATAGACGCAACGAGAAAGCACTGCTAGGATCACTTGAATGGGAGCGCAAAGCGCGCACAGAGATTAAGACGCAGGCAGGATTCCGATAAGCAGAAGATATCGAACGAGTGTGCCTATAATTTTTGGGCCAGTGCACCTTGTTGATCGCTCTGTAGCAATGTGCGCGCAACGAGGCATGCTAATCTGAAGGAGGAACGAGTGTTCCAGATGAAAGCCGATGAACTGAAGTGGACTGCTTGAATAGACAGGGGCTTGTCGACAAAGCAGAAGTTATGCTTCGCGTTTGCGCATTAGTTAAAACCAAGAGCTAAACACATGTCAAAGCAAGGTGTCTGAGGCAAAGAATTAGGAAATTCAGAACAGGAAGGATGAAAGTAGAGCTGGAACGGACTACAATGGTGAAAAAGCGTGAAAGATGGAATAAAAATACAGAAAGAGATATGCAGTAACACCTAAACCCCTAACTACCCTGCTCGACACAGCAGGTAGGGCACCGTTTATTATTCTCTGCAGCGGCCAGAAAATAGAGAAACGGTGTAAATAAAGGCTCATAGCCTTGCGTAGGCCGGATATTGTCAGCTTATCCAGGATTAGACTGGAGAACGATTAAAGTTCTCAACGAAAGCTTTTAGATCACACACCTGACTGCAAAGCAGCGGGTTTGGCAGTGACCTAAAAGCAATCCGATTTTTGGAACAGGGAACCACCCTCACACCAACCCCATACCCAGAGGAACAAGAGGCTGAGATTGTCTGGCCAGTAAACACTGCCAAATCTGGTATGGGTGGCTGGAGGTGCAAGAATGCGCCACCTGGCATAGCTCAATGGGTTAGCTGAAGCACGCAAACTATTGCATTACGGTAAGGTCTAGCCACATGAAAATGGGCAGCTTTGCCTATGATTTACTTAGTGATGATTCGGCTGGCCTTGACTTCTGAAAGCTGCTTGTACTGTCAGAATCTATGATAGTGTGGTTATAAACGGTAAGCCAATCAAGCTAAAGGAACATTAATACACAAACCTGTAGCCTAAAGGAAATAGCTACGGTAACGACGAAATATTACCGTATTATTATGCACCTTAGATAGAGGTGGAAAACAGCACAGCTGCTGTGCTCCAACACACAAGAAAAGAAAACGAAACCTCTTACAGCCGGCGCATGCCAGCTGAGCTACTAGCAAAGGAGAAGCATTGTGCCAGAAACCTGCCTGCCGGCTAATATGCAGTAAAACATTTATTATGCACAGTTTATAATATGTTAATAAAGGAGACCGCGGTTGGAGAAGGCGGCTAAGCGGAAGCTAAGGAAGAAAGAAGCTCACAACTTGAACACCACGGAGGTCGGCTCTTAGCCATGTCAGCAAGTGTTTCCAGTACAACGCGTTCATCGTTCTTCTGTTCCCAAGCAGAGAGCCGAGCGGCTCCAACCCAGGCCAACGGCGAAGTAAAGGTCTTCGTTCCACTTGTCTAAGCCATCTCATGGCCCCTACACCTCTTCCATCCACACCCACGGCGTGCAGACCGTGCATTTCGCGGGAGCCTGTGGTTTGGCATGCGCAAAAATTGACCCAGCCATCGGAGCCTGGAGTGTGAAATAACGGTACTGAGCGGCTCCTTTTCGCTTCCGGTTCCACAAACAAAGCGTAGCACAAGGTTGTTGCTCACGCGATATACACACCAAAGATAAGCCATACCACGAAGGCGCCGGTGGTTGAATCTAACTAGCCTTCTTATGTCTGCTGCTCTACTGGAATAGGTTTCGCAGTCCTACAACGTGGTTAAACCGACATTTGCCTTTCCCACTCTACTCTTCATAGCAAGCGTGATGTAGCGCCGGCTCCATATGTGGTGAAGGTTAGCGGAACCGTCTCGAGCACTTACTATACGGTAAGTGAGCTCATCATCTATCCAAAGGAAACCGGTACACCTTCACAACTTCCTGAAGCTTTGGAAGCCTTCCAACTGATAAAAACCAAGGGCCAGCGAATGGGGTAGTCCCTGCCAATCATTGGCAAAAGCTTTGCACCTTTAAGGTGCAAAGTCTAGAGCGAAATAGCTGATAGCCGGTGCCAACCTGACCAGTGCGGCTTAGCACTTTTGTGAGCCGTCCCGTTTAAGGCACTATAGTCAACATACTCGAAAACAATAAGTCGTCCAAATGGTAGTAGTTTCTTACCTTCTAACTAGTGTGCTGTGCACGCAATCTCCATGACTTTGTCAATTTGGAAGTAGAAGAAGAAATGCGACAGCGGGCATGCTACTCTCACCCCGCTGGAGATAACGTAAGACAGCGCCAACTTGCCGTAAGTCCTAGTTCTGTATCAGTTATGCGTGTACAACGCTTAAATAATATTTATTTATTTTTCGGGCACATCTTTCCTGAGTAGACAGTCCCAAAAGGAACATCGCGAAACCGAATCGAAGGCACATTTAATGCCAAGGAACGCGACTATGTTGGTTTGCTAATGTTTGAGACGGCGCACCAAAAACTAACACAAAGTGAAGATATGGTCAAGGCAGCCTTGGACACAACGAAACCCGGCTTGCTACTCATCAGTCGCGCTTTCACGAGTGCCACTCATTCTGTGAAGGATGACAAAGGCAAGCAATTTGCAGACGATGGAGAAAAAGCTGATTACTCTATGGTTAACGCATTCCGATCATGTGCCCCGAAAATCTGGGACTTGGACGGATCGGCTTCGGTAGGTTAGGACAGTATCCTACCCTTATAGTTTCATTAATAACGTGTAACTCGTCAACAAGAGAAGGTGGTTCGAAGTTGAATTGGGCTGGAGGACGACTAGCTGGTCCCGCGGATCTGTTCAACTTCAACAGTTCTGCCGCACGTTCGGCATCTGAGCAAGAGGGCGGGTCCAAATCGACAACCCAGGGAGCAGAGCGATCATTGGTTAGTGAGCATTTGCGCAGTTCCGGCGGATTAAATTGCTTTTCAAAGTGCTCAGCCCAACGTTCCTAGCTTAATGACAAATTGTGGATAGGCTGTCTACTCTCATCACAACTAGTTTCCCTAACACGACGTCTATTGCTGCCGGTTTCTCCTATTTGACAGAGTAACTTACAATGGCTACCCAAAGTTGTGGTCACTTCTATCTCTTACGCCCAGTGAGATCAGTATGATTCGCAGTATCTCTTTAGGATAGTACGGACTTTTGCCTGATTTGTTTGTGAGTCTCGTTGTGTTCGCTTGCAGCCCGAAAGTGCAGGCAAGAACCGATAATTTTCAGTGAATGCGAAGAGGCCCGATGTCTAGTTTAGCTATTAGATTTGCCACATGTGGTGTTGCCTGTTACTAGTAAGATCTTGTGCACACGTGATTGGTGGCCATCAACTGTATGCACTGACCGCCAAATATAACGCAATTCAACATATTCCGATATGCGTTCAGAACAACTGGATTGGCCAGTTAGGTATCGTCTGTGCGTTCACAGGGTCGTTGAGGACGACCGCAACAACGCACCCGCTGCTCGGCACATAAAGTGCATGGTCAGTGTCCAAATCGAACGACAATTTCGGACGCAGCCTATCCAGCGATAACAAAGCTTAAGGAAGCTTTTGCGTTCAATGTTGGTTTAATGGTGTTGGGCGTGAAACCGCTCTCCGGCGGAGGCTGGGTCAGAAGTTAGTGCTTGTAAGAAATAAGCGATCGTCTTCACACGAATGAAGTAAGCGCTCACCGTTACGATTACTGGAGCCTACCTCGTATAGACCGACCAGATGCAGCTCATCAGTGGACAATTTGCCAACATGAACGCTCATGTCCTTAGCTAGCACTGCGGTATCTGTGCTGCAGCTGTGGCGAAGGAGCTTGTTTAGTTGGCGACAGAAATCGTTTTTTACAGATGCATCACTACCATTTTCGGACGCGAAAGCAGCGATGGCGAATAGCTATCTAATAGGTCCGTGGGACTTCGACGCTTTGTACGAGCTAGCCAATCAAACCGCTCATATATGGTTACTCATTGGGTCCCATTCATGCAGAACACCTATAGCCCGCGAATTAACAGCAGTACCAGCACCGGCTTTTACGGTAATTGAAGTGGCATCGTCTCCAGATAGGCGCAACGAGAAAGTACTGCTGGTATCGGTTGAAGGGGATCGCAAAGGGAGCACAGAGCTTAAGACTTGTGGGCAGGTTTCCGATAGGCAGCAGATATCAAACGGTTAGGTCGATAATATTTGGGCAACCGCTGCCTGTTGACCGAGCCGTAAGAATGTGCGCGCATTAAGACCCTTTGGGCTCCAAACAGAAGCCATTGAACCGGTCTAAACCGGTTGGTTAGACATGAGTTTGTCGGCAAGGCAGGCGTGACGCATCGCGTTTGCGTGTGAGCTGAAACCAGGAGCTTAACTTCTATCAAACCATGGTGCATGAGGAAAAAGGCTTGGGGATTTATAACCTGGGGGAAACAATAAATTTGGAAAGGGAAGAAAGGGTGAGGAAACGTGAGAGGGGGAATAAGTAGACTGGAGAGATTGTGCAGTAGCATACCAACCCCAGTTTACCCTGTTCAAAACAGCAGATATTGCACCGTTTATTATCCTCTTCGCTTTTTTCTTGACAACGTTTTGTGTGTAAGCCACTGGTCACAAGACAAGATGAATGCAGGTGCGTATGTATGGCAACCACCGCCTCTTAGTTTACGTTTCTCGCTATTGCTGCTCCAAGGAAGCTGTTGCAAGGTTTTCTCGAAAACGATAGTGATAAAAGTTAAACCTTATTTTCGAATGCGCTTAGCACGCACGTAGTGTTTTGAGAATAAGCAAGTTACTCCCATAAGGTTAGCTTGTAACCCGGATAACAAATAATCTGTAACAATAAGCTTGCTGCTGCGACGTGTTAGAAGACTAACAAGTCGCGATCCGCGCCTCCTAGCTCTACCAATAAATTGTGCAACATCTCTTTTCTCTTGCATATGACAGGTAAAGATTAGGTAACTAGTTTAAACTAGTTATCTGAGCCATACCATCTTGTCATTGCACGGAACACAATGGTATCCTGACTTGTTTCGTAATACATGGCGCCACTAAGTCATACTTATTGATTTCAGTGATGTAATTCCAACTGTCACCACATTGTAGGCGTCAAATTTCCTTGGTTTATTTTTTGGATTCGCCCCGGCATTAAGTCTAAATTGCTCAGCTGCGTTTCAGTTGGTGATTGATTATCGTCAGCATAGCAAACGAATTATCCTGGTGTGTTTTAGCAAGTAGGCTAAATATAACTAAGCTGCAGTGGTTTTCTTCATTACATGTCACAGTGCATTGAAAGGTTCAAGGTTTGCAACTGCAGATTGTTTAGCAAACCGATAAGTTGAGAACATGAGTTTCACTATTGCTAAGCAGCCTGTGTTCCCCTTCAAATCAAGTGATTTTAAGCATGCATTCTTTTCCATACAGCATTACATCTGAAACGTCGTGTTTTCATAGCGTATTGCCTCGATGTGCTTTAAAATGTGTATCGCTACATTCTACTTCGGTTTTCGCTACGTCAAAATAACACATTTTAATTCAAAGCTGACTTTAGGGAGCATGCTGCGTGGTTGGGTTGCGACTCGCAAACCTTTTTTGACAACCCGGCTCACGTTGAGGTAAACCTCTGTCATTCCGATCTCGAGGACCGTATATTGAATGGATATAGTTGGGTGTTGCTCTTCCCAACCCTGGCGCACTACGACCGCGGTTTCGTTTTGGTTTAGGCTCGTCAGGTGGAGATAGCCTGAGCTGGGGTGGACCTCAGAGCTTAGTACTTCACGGCTGACGCCCTGGACAATATGCTACTGAGCTCCGTGAGCAACGCTTGGCAATGGGGAAGTGCAAAAGTCTCAAAAGAGGTTGCGATTCGCAACCCAACCACACAGCTTGCTCCATAAAGTCAGCTTTGAATTACGTTCCGCTGTGCCAAGCGTTGCTCGCAGATCTCAGTAGCATAGCGTTCAGGGCGTCAGCCATGAATTACTAAGCTCTGATTTCCACCCCAGCTCAGGCTATCTCCACCTGACTTGTCTAAACCAAGACGAAACCGCGGTCGTGGTGTGCCAGGGTTGGGTAGAGCTACACCCAGTTATAGCTAACACATGTTAATATTTTACTGTTTTAGACCGTTGTCCAATCTGTTAGTACCTGCAAAGGTTTCATTGTTTTACTGTTATACTTCACAATTTCTTGTTGTTCCTGTTTTTGAGCACCATGGTGAACAAACGCATGTCACCCACAGCTACTAAAGAGAAAACACTGCCCATGACGACAGTGAGGCTGTTCCAGCTCAAATACGAGATTGCAAAGTTGTGCACTTTGGTTCACTAGCAGAAGCTTTGTAAAAGTTTTGTTCTCGATAGTCAGGTAGCTTCGCTGAAATAAATAATAACATCTATTACGCCTCCACTAAACAAATTCGCGCCCGTTTTCAACCTACACAAAATCCATCAGTCTGCTAGCCAACCTTATAGGCGAGCAGCAGGTGAAATATTTAATAGCTATAAACATGATGTTATCGAACGCATGCGTCTTGCAAATGACGCTATCGTATTCAACCTTGCTCACAAACAACCGATTAACAAGGGGTTGCGTACCCTTCGCAATGCTTGTAGACTACCACTTGATTGGTGTTTAGCTATTTGCTCACACAAGATCCATGGCCGATGCTGTGCAATAGTCATGAACTTTAATAGCCCCGAGTTGGACAAAATACTTAGTGACGCCAGCTATGACTATAAGCAATACTTTATTTTCGGGCCAACTTGGATAAAACCAAACAGTACCCCTGTAAAGCAGTGCAATATATCATTATCTATATGAAAAACCTCCGAGGAGATACCTGCAATGCAACCCTGGCCGCGGAAGCAACACAGATCATTGAAGTCGTCCGCACTTCGCAATCCAGATAAACTAACTAAATCCGGAAAGATAATCTAATGAATACAAGTTACCTGAGTTATCCGACTTTACCAACTCCAATCACTCGCGCTCCGCTCCGAAGAAGCCAACTACACAGTTATCGGAAAAATTGGTGAAACATGACTGTGATTAACCGCGAAGCCAATCTGTCAGATACAACCAGGTCAATGTCATACCACCGGTCAGTAGCGTTCCATGAGGTAGTGGGTTTTTACCTGACAAGCGCTCTCCATGCAAAATGGCAGCAATGTTTGTTTAACAGCACTGCGACGTGGCGGAGGTGACCTGCTACTCAACAGAGTACTTGCCATAATCAGGCATTTGCATATTGACCGACACCATGTTTCACAACTTCTGCACATATATCTGCTCTCACAAGAATAGGCCTACATGTTTGACATGCCATTATTATTAACTTTTTACTGCTTTTCCGCGTACTTCACTCCCTTGACCCGCACTGAGTACACGCCCTCATGGGACTAGTTCCTCACCAACATACCGTACGTTTGATAAGAGTCTTTCGTTTTTGCCCAGTCGCCGCGCAGGTCAGGGGTAGATTGGAGCTCACTAATTTGCCGACCCACCAATGGGCATGTAAGTCTACTGTATTTACTCACCCACACATGTCTGGGGGTGTGAATACGACGTGAGGACGCATATCGGTGCATGTGTCCTTGAAATATGTTAATGACCCTCGTGGATTTCGACACCGGTCAGTTCAGATTGGGGCGATGTCGACGTTTTTGGCTGGTTGTTTGCAACATCTCGACAGCAGTGCATAATGCACTGGCTACCGTGTTCAAATGTTGGTGGCGCTTCGACAGTTGTTTAATGTTATCTCAGCAAATGATAAAAGGTTTAGTGACAACGCTGTTGTAGACTGAATGTTACTTTCACATAAACCATCTTAGCAAAATAAGAATTCGTAACAATTAGACGGTGAAAATATGAGATGCTACTTCTGCATAAATGACTCGGGAACAATGTCTACCAGCTACTGGAGGCTCATGGGATCTATTTGCAAGTGCGCGGCCGCCTAAGGAGTTAATTCCAGCAGAATACAGAAATAAAAAGAAAGCTGAGTGCAGTGGCTTTTGAACAGATTTCATCAAACCTCATTTTATTCCATCAGCTTGGACAATTAAATCAAAATCAGTTTCGCAATGAACACGAGAAGGAATTTTACAGTATTGGTATGGTAAAAGAATCCTAGAAGTAGATAAAGAAGCGTTTAGGTCAAATCTAATCACCCGTTTTAGAAAGAAAGGTGATGGAAGAATCCAGCGCGTACGATGCATTTATTTGATGAAACCAGTCTGTTTACGGCTGAATATTCAAGCGTTGTTGGTGTATTAAGCATTTTATTGACTTGACTTGAGTTCCCCGCCTTGGCAGCTTTGAATGTTTAAATATTCCTTATCGCCCAGATACGTATCCGGCCAATCTGGAAAACCTCAATATGCCATCCTACTAGAATTTTTGGTATTTTAAGTATCCATGGAAACGGTGTAAATAGATCACTGACGATTCACGCTCAACCGTTTGTTCCACGGTCATGACACATTCAGTAGTTGCGAATGACTTAACAAGCGTAAAAGTATTGCCCATTGGTTAATTTCCGGTGGCCGGTGGGACTCTCTGGGACTCTTTTAACTTCCGATATAATTCCACGGGATGTACAGCTGAGCGGCTAATCGTAGTCCCACAACGGCAGAACAACAACAGATCATGGTGACGTGCTGGTATAGATTTGTTTTCCTATTGCGTTACACTGCTGCTACCAAAAGAAATGCGGATGTTCTACGTGTGCCCTAAAGCTCGATCCACCTGAGTGTTGGCGAAATGTGGGTGGGTGAGATTTTCTGTTTTATGTGAAGCTGCCGTTTGCACTAGTTGCAAAGTACCCAAGACAAAATGAACCGTAGTCCCTTTCAGCTCGTACGTGCTTTTGCCACGTCAAAGAAATTGACCAGGGGTTCAAATTCCCTACAGGTCTTCTGAACTGGAAGCAGAGAGTGCGGAGATGATATCTAAGATTGGGGCAGCACTACACGTCTGCTGGTGGACTCGCACCAAACCGCAATCAGATCCCTCATGTATGAATTTGAAGTTGACGAGCTGCTAACAACTTGTCGTGGAGTGTGAGGCATGAATCCAGTAATACCTAGTGAACATCCAGTGGCCCTAGCTTGGCGAAAGCTGCTGCGGTCACACTCGCTTCCGTAGCAGTCATCCTAGGAATACTGTAAAATGGCTTCCATGAACTTACCTGAGCTACAAATCAAGTGGACTGGTCACTACAGCAAGATTCATCTATCGAAGCAATATAGGCAATCCTAAAGGAGTATGGAAAATGATTGTGCGCAAGATCCGTACCCCTCAATTATCAGATGGTTGCACTAATGAAACTAAAATGGTTCGACAAGTATATTTTATTTGATTAGACATTGACGTGTACTAAGGAATAAATTCAGTCCGATGGGTTCTGCCGCCGATTACGTGGTGTCATAATCATGGCTGATTTCACGCAACAGCACCAGTGTTCAAAAATCGCAGCCACAACGAAGACGACCTACAAGAGGATCATTCATTAAGTGACGCTGCACTTGAGGAGTACAGATGACAGAGCAATGTTAAAGGGTTCAGCCGGACAGTCCCTGACTTCCATGAGAGACCAGGCGTCGGCACTTGTGGTGCACTTCAATTCCTTATTCGCAAATATTTAGGAGGCGGTACAGAGTTTGATTTGTGTAGGTCCTGCCCCTTTTGACAGAAGAATTACGGCATGGTAGATGCTCGCAAGATATTCATTGGTAGTTGGCGGTGCTTCACATGCTATACCTAACGATTCGCATTTACTTGTCTGCTTCAAATCTGTGCGAATCATGTTCCACGTTGAGATTGCGGGTCGCATTGTGGGTTGGGTAGCATCCACCATTCAATTATGCTTCACTACTTGTCGGTTTGACGCATATCCTTGCAAACCATTGCTGGTCAGGTTTTAGACTAAGATGAGAACATTGCAGAATGCTGAACTGGAAAAACCGGGTTAACTTGCCAACAAAAGTAATTAGATGGCTTGTCAGTTCGTCTTCATTTCTGGAGGAAGAAGTGATCGTTGGAGACAATGAGATTTACGAATAGCGAACCACAGCAATTTATAGGTCTGTTAAAAAATGCAAGACTTGATAAGGCGCAACCTTAACAGTTTATTTGTAACGAGTCATACCGAATAAAATATTCACCATACTTAATTGATTGTCACTTTCTATCTTTGTCTGCTATTCTATGTTGCTCTCATAAGTTGATCTCGCAGTCCACTGTTACGTTAATTCTGATGCAATTGATGTATTGCTCATCATCATCATCATCATTACACGTTAGCTGGAGGTGGAAAACATCTCAGCTATTGTGCCGCAATACAAAAGGCAAGAAAAGAAAAAACGAACAAACAGTGGCACGCCCGCTGAGTCCCCAGTAACGGATGGACATCGTTCCGGAGAGCTAACAGCTGGCTGCCGTAAAAGAAATTCATATTATGCCTAACAATTGAGATCGTGATTGGAGGGGATGCTAAACAGGAGGGGGATGGACAAAGGAACTCACAACACAAACGCCATTGGGGCCGGTTCCTAGCCATATCAGCAAGTGTGTCCAGCCAAACGTGTTCACCGTCCTTAGGACCCCAGCCAGGCAGTCGGGATGCACGATGTATTGCTCAGTTTTGAATAATTTTATATCCATGGAACCCGCAGTTGAAACACATTAACAGGTAGACAGTATACTTGTCCAAGTGTAATTGCTTTCCAGGAAATTTCTGTTCAGTCTTTTAGATCTACTGGTGTTGACTCTTGCAAAACCCTTGCCTCTAAACAAATTCATAATCCGAACAAATGCATAACTCCCTGACAAGGTGCAAATGCCGTACAGCTACGTTTTGTCAGTCGTTGCATATATATCATGATTTCTGCATGAATATAGTGTTTGCATCTAAGAACTACGTGGCAAACTTTACTATTGAGCCGTGAAACAAGTTAAAATTGGTTTCTGCTGCCGTCTGAATGTTGCGGCATTTGACGCACTTCCAGTTGTTCAGTTTAATGGGGTGTCGTAGGTGAAACTGCAGCCTTCATGAGGGTGTATAACGCATTCTTGAATTGACTTGAATGAGTAACGCAAAAGTCGAAATACTCCGCTTCCCATTTCAAGCAAACGACTATTCCGTGTTGGATGAAAAAATCCAGAAAACGAGGCGCCCGTTAAAAGCAAAATATTCGACACTGATAGCCATATTCCTCCAAGATTTAGTTATACGTTGCATACTTTTAAACTTGCTGAAATTTACTTCCCAACCGGGCAGTAGTACGTGCTCAATAGTCCGCTGTCGGTTAGTGACTTTTTGGAAAGGTCTGTTACAGAAGTCAAGATGGGGAAGACAAGTAAATGCGAATCGTTAGGTATAGCATGTGAAGCACCGCCAATTACTAATGAATATCTTGCGAGCGTCTACTATGCCGTAATTCTCCTGTCAAAAGGGGCAGGGCCTACACAAATCAAACTCTGTACCGCCTCCTAAATATTTGCGAATAAGGAATTGAAGTGCACCACAAGTGCCGACGCCTGGTCTCTCATGGAAGACAGGGACTGTCCGGCTGAACCCTTTAACATTGCTCCGTCATCTGTACTCCTCAAGTGCAGCGTCACTTAATGAATGATCCTCTTGTAGGTCGTCTTCGTTGTGGCTGCGATTTTTGAACACTGGTGCTGTTGCGTGAAATCAGCCATGATTATGACACCACGTAATCGGCGGCAGAACCCATCGGACTGAATTTATTCCTTAGTACACGTCAATGTCTAATCAAATAAAATATACTTGTCGAACCATTTTAGTTTCATTAGTGCAACCATCTGATAATTGAGGGGTACGGATCTTGCGCACAATCATCTTCCATACTCCTTTAGGATTGCCTATATTGCTTCGATAGATGAATCTTGCTGTAGTGACCAGTCCACTTGATTTGTAGCTCAGGTAAGTTCATGGAAGCCATTTTACAGTATTCCTAGGATGACTGCTACGGAAGCGAGTGTGACCGCAGCAGCTTTCGCCAAGCTAGGGCCACTGGATGTTCACTAGGTATTACTGGATTCATGCCTCACACTCCATGACAAGTTGTTAGCAGCTCGTCAACTTCAAATTCATACATGAGGGATCTGATTGCGGTTTGGTGCGAGTCCACCAGCAGACGTGTAGTGCTGCCCCAATCTTAGATATCATCTCCGCACTCTCTGCTTCCAGTTCAGAAGACCTGTAGGGAATTTGAACCCCTGGTCAATTTCTTTGACGTGGCGAAAGCACGTACGAGCTGAAAGGGACTACGGTTCATTTTGTCTTGGGTACTTTGCAACTAGTGCAAACGGCAGCTTCACATAAAACAGAAAATCTCACCCACCCACATTTCGCCAACACTCAGGTGGATCGAGCTTTAGGGCACACGTAGAACATCCGCATTTCTTTTGGTAGCAGCAGTGTAACGCAATAGGAAAACAAATCTATACCAGCACGTCACCATGATCTGTTGTTGTTCTGCCGTTGTGGGACTACGATTACCCGCTCAGCTGTACATCCCGTGGAATTATATCGGAAGTTAAAAGAGTCCCAGAGAGTCCCACCGGCCACCGGAAATTAACTAATGGGCAATACTTTTACGCTTGTTAAGTCATTCGCAACTACTGAATGTGTCATGACCGTGGAACAAACGGTTGAGCGTGAATCGTCAGTGATCTATTTACACCGTTTCCATGGATACTTAAAATACCAAAAATTCTAGTAGGATGGCATATTAGGGTTTTCCAGATTGGCCGGATACGTATCTGGGCGATAAGGAATATCTAAACATTCAAAGCTGCCAAGGCGGGGAACTCAAGTCAAGTCAATAAAATGCTTAATACACCAACAACGCTTGAATATTCAGCCGTAAACAGACTGGTTTCATCAAATAAATGCATCGTACGCGCTGGATTCTTCCATCACCTTTCTTTCTAAAACGGGTGATTAGATTTGACCTAAACGCTTCTTTATCTACTTCTAGGATTCTTTTACCATACCAATACTGTAAAATTCCTTCTCGTGTTCATTGCGAAACTGATTTTGATTTAATTGTCCAAGCTGATGGAATAAAATGAGATTTGATGAAATCTGTTCAAAAGCCACTGCACTCAGCTTTCTTTTTATTTCTGTATTCTGCTGGAATTAACTCCTTAGGCGGCCGCGCACTTGTAAATAGATCTCATGAGCCTCCAGTAGCTGGTAGACATTGTTCCCGAGTCATTTATGCAGAAGTAGCATCTCATATTTTCACCGTCTAATTGTTACGAATTCTTATTTTGCTAAGATGGTTTATGTGAAGGTAACATTCAGTCTACAACAGCGTTGTCACTAAACCTTTTATCATTTGCTGGGATAACATTAAACAACTGTCGAAGCGTCACCAACATTTGAACACGATAGCCAGTGCATTATGCACTGCTGTCGAGATGTTGCAAACAACCAGCCAAAAACGTCGACATCGCCCCAATCTGAACTGACCGGTGTCGAAATCCACGAGGGTCATTAACATATTTCAAGGACACATGCACCGATATGCGTCCTCACGTCGTATTCACACCCCCAGACATGCGTGGGTGAGTAAATACAGTAGACTTACATGCCCATTGGTGGGTCGGCAAATCAGTGAGCTCCAATCTACCCCTGACCTGCGCGGCGACTGGGCAAAAACGAAAGACTCTTATCAAACGTACGGTACTTCACACCAATGACCCCATTCTTATCATTACATCTCGCACACTGCAAGGATATCCTTACTTCAATATTTGGGCTATGTTGGCCTACACCACAGACTCCACAACTGTTCGTTTGGCAACACTGTGACGTAGCGTAGGTGACTTGCCACTGAATAAAGTCACTGTCAAGATCCACCTACTAGCAAGTCGATTAGACTCATATTGCAATACTTTCTGGACACCTAAAAGAATAAGACACTGTCTACATGCACCGTTTTCCCTACACTTATAATGACTTGACTGTTTGCACTGTGTTCAGTTGAACGCAGAATATCGTCAACCATTTACGACTTTATTTCCAAGGATTACTTCCTCAAGCTCTGCAGCATATACATCTTCCAGCCAATGCCGATTACATATATGTCAACGTGTCTGTCGCGAAACATAAATGCCTGTTTTGGTGTGTCACGATACATCCGAGAATATGTAGCGCCTTGACGAATGCTACACAAGAAATTCGTAGCCCGGTAAGACAGAAGACGGCGGGATATAAAGATTGTCTTGAGAAAATAGCTATGTACAATAGCTATGTGAATATAGCTTGAGGACAATGGGAGAAAATGGTGAAGCAATGAGTAACACCACGTAGGAGCGCAACAGCCGGCAACGCGCGGGCAAGATGGCGGACCCGGTTCAAAATTGCAGTCCAGTATATATAGGCTTGGGATGGGTGCAAAGTAAAACAAAATGTGCACAAGTCTGAATGTGATGTTTGATGGGGTAAATGTCATGGTCACTACAAATAAACCATTTATTTATTTATTTATTTATTTATTGTTTCTGCTCTTGGTCCTGCTTCTTATGCTATTAAGTTCAATATTGCACTATTTTGAGCATTCCAACAGGCGGGGCCCACTTTTACAAGAATAAAATATATATTTAGTTACTTGAAGATGCACTTTGTCTTCTAGTTCAATTTTGATTGCGAAAGCGGCCCGGGTGACACCATTCTCAGTCAAAAATGACAAATATGCAACAAAGCACAAGCCCCACCGATTTCTTCTTGATACTGTGGGACTTTGAGCTGAATTCCTTACAACGACAAACAGATTGTGATGCTAAATGCCTTCAAACATAGCCCAGCTTAAAAATCTCGTTGCCAAGTCCATGCTAACAGCTGAAAACTCGAACGTTATCATAGACTGGACTGAATACAGTCCGCAACGTGCTGTTACAACTGACATCCGCGACATAGACTGAACATGAAAGCATGGGCTTCCTATCATCATATACTACATTACCCAACGTTGTTAAATAAACCACGTAACTCTCTAGGGACAAGCCGGCAGCGACCAGCGGCCCAAAGCATAGATGCTTGATAGCTGTTCCTCCTCGGTTGCCATCACAACCACTTCAGTACAACAAGCGTGACGTTCAGCAATGGCTAATGCAAACTCACCAAAGTATCAGAACTACCATGCCCTTAGATAGCTCACCCGTACACAAGACTTTCCTTCTCTTGACAAAGGACAGCAGTCTATTGCCAAGCACGTGCAATCGCGTCGTACGAACTACCTACGCAAAACCCCGAACCCAACAAAGCTCATCCGTACTCCCAACAAACTACGCTGCATCACCGATCGAACTGCAAATGCGCATGCATAAATCCCACATGGATGCACCAACCGAAAGTATTTCCCATTTGCCCCATCTCCTCTTCATTCTAACCATCACCAACCAGCATTTCGTCGGCATCAGACGATCAAGCCGCAAAGCATGCTACCACCCATCGTATGCCCTTTTTAATGGGACACAGCATGTTGTTGACCCTTTCTTCAATGCAGCCAAGGTCAAGCGACAGCCCTCTACCACCTATACCAATTTCTGAACATGATGCGATTGAAGCAGAACAGCATGCTTCCATTTCTTGGACAACACCGTTCGCTCAAAGAGCACAGTCGAGTTCGCGCCTAGCTTTTGCAACCCATATACTAGCCCAGTCACCTCCATATTACCCCCCCCCCCGCGGAGGTAAGGTCCCATACCACCACCACCATGGCCCATTTCTTCTGCTGACCCAATGGGTGCTCAGTACAACGCCCACACGCAAACGCGTCCCAAACCTTGCTGTGAACTAGCTGATGTGATTCTGGATGAATCACACAGTCACAGCACTTCACCCAATAGTAGTCTACCATGAGGCACTTTCAAACCTGTTAGCTGTGCGCAGCCAAACAGCGCACAAAGCCTAGGTGATCGTGGTATGACTGAATACACAATATACTCCTCATTAATGCCCGGTCTATTAACCGAAAGATGCACTCCTTAGTGCCGCTCGTTACGGTGGCTAACGCTCAGGTGATTTTGGTCACAGTAACTTGGCACCCTGCCAGTTCGTCTGACACAACTCTTCAAATCCCTGGTTACACTTCCTTCTGCAGTGGAGGTGATAAACGCCGGGGCGGAGAATGTCTGATATGCATTAGCGATAACTTCCAGACTTTTTCCTTCCACGTCATATCTATAAGTAACCCGGACGACTGAATATGGATTCTAGCTAAAGGCGGAGCCCTCCACCTCCTCATCGGCTGCGTATACATCAGGCCACATATCTCATCATCCGAAATCAGCGAACTAGTTAACATATTTACCAGAGTTTCACTATCGCATGCAAGACAAGCTAATCGGTGGCCACTTTAACATGCCGCATATTGGATGGCGTACTCAGCACCTCCCAAACTTAGATCTTCTATCGATCTCAACTTTGCATAACCTTGGACACAACAGGTCCACATACCTACTAGGTACTTCAGCATCCTAGACTTGACAACCTCATAACGAAGATTTGATGCACAAGTGTGCTTGCTTGAAAATCTTTTAGGCAGTGGTCACAAAGTGGCAAAGCTGTCGTTCAGGCTGTGCACTAATGCGCACTTTATCCACCTCCCCAGTGCCACAGTCCGTCCGCTCCAAAGAATCAATTGGGAAGGTTTCTCCGCTTTTCTTAGATATTTTAACTAGGAGGCCTACTTCTTGACATTTTATATTGAAATGGTGACGTACGAAGTGTATCACTACATTATGTGCTGCCTAGGCGTGGTTGCACCCAAGCGGAACACGAGTAAAATGGTGAGAAAGATAGGCACTTCCCATACATTTAATGTTTTAAATAAACTGAAGGAATATCGCTCTTATTACAACAAACCAAAAGATTGGTACGTATGTACGATATACTGACGTGCAGGAATAGACAAGCCATATCTGCCTTGTCAGCTGAAAGCGTAGCTTTCAACACCAACAACCAAATACACGTCCCCAATTTATAGAGCGCACAACAACCAGCAACACATCGACAGTCACTCCACTGGCTTTCCCTGACAGCAACCATATAACTGACCCGACCCAAATATCTGACTTTATTACCAATCACATTTGCGGTTTCTTTACCTTGGATGATTCGGCTACACCACCTGTCACACCGCATCTCACCACTAATGTATTATCGCTCCTCGAATTCCACCTGCGTAGACTTGCGTGAGCACTTAATGCGCTCAAAGTATCTAACTACCCCGGCCATGATGGCCTTCGAACTGCCGTGCTACTTGTCGGAGGTCCAGGAATGCCTGTCCTCCCGCTCAACATAAGCACCCAATCCATGACAAGCCATAACTTTCCCACTCTCTGGAAACGCGCTGTTGTCCTGTCGCGACATAAATGCGGTTCCCACTTAAACTTAGAAAACTACCGTCCCGTCAGTCATACACCCATCGCCTCACGAGTGATTGAAAGTATAGTCAAGGAGGGTGCTCGACTCGCCGTTGCCCCGAAACCTCATTGACAAGCCTTAACAAAGGTTCTTTTCGGCCAAACCCATTCAGACGGGCATGCTCGAGTGTTTAGGCAACGTCACAAATGCGAAAAACCTAGGACATAAAGTGGTCAACATCTTCCTCGAGATGAAGTAAGCATTCGGTCGGGTTGCACACCAGAAAGTACCGACCAAACTCGCCTATTTGGCACTGCCTGGTAAAAGTCCTACTTATCTAATCAAATACAAGCTGTGTGCCTGTGCAGCACAACGTCTTCCCCAAAACCGGTTACCAGTGGCGTCTTCCAAGGATGTTTCCTAGGTCCTTGCTCTTCTTACTCTACGTTAGCGACGTATTCTAATTCTTCCGTCGGGGCACGCCTTACCCAATCGCGGAAGGCAGTAAAGTCGTATTCTCGTTCTACTCCGATGAAATCAGACATAGCATATCTGCAATACAAACTGACCTTTTGGCTCTAGGTAGCTGGTGTGCATTGTGAATGCTCAAAATTTTATGAGGAAAATGCAGCATTCTCACTAACAGATGCACAGTACCACCTAACACGCTGACACTCAGTGGCGCTCCTCTCACCATCAGCCTCTATTTTCGTGACCTGGGTGGCTATTGCTCCTGCTCCTTCAACTTTGCGGAACGAGTAAGCTCTAGCGCAGCTAAAGCTAGGTCAGCGATTGGCTATACCTTAAACTTCATTACGCACTTGGAACCTAGGCTCACATCGTATGAAAAGTGCACGAAGCCTATGCTTGCATACTGTAATAAATTCACCACAAATGCAAGCAAATGCAACAGGATCGCACTGGCGAACGTAAAGCGTTCCTTCACCAAACGGATATTAGATACAACCATGTTGAACTCTTGTGGTCAGTGCACACAACTGGGATTAGACCCCCTGTAGCTACGAAGGTTAAAGGCTGACGCAGCACGGATGGCACACACAAAGGCCGTTCACAAATTCAACGAAAACACCAGAAACTAAGCCTCGAAATCCAAAACCAGTAGCCACCAGGCGCAACCATGGTGTCCTAAATATTGTATGCACTAATGTCCCCGAATCCAAATCCAATACAATTAGGGGTAAGTTGACGGACGATCGAAATCAGTGGGTTTCCATCTGTACGTCGATCGGAGTCCATGCTAATCCCACGACATTAAAAAGAATCTCGCGCCACCCAAACGCGTTGCACTACGGCGAACCCCGGTTACTTCGAGTAACACTAAACTCGGCGGACGAGACTGAGGCCGTTCTGCTGTCCGCGAATCGTCTGCGCAACGACTCAAGTGGAGTGCGCATACTACCCGAAATCCCGTGGAAAGAACGTTCAGGGGATCCCGCCAACAAAGATAGGTACAGAATAAGTCAAGATAAGAAAACAGTGATTGCTCACGGTGTTCCTGAGCTTACTGACTCCTCTTCCTGACGATGCTCAGATGCATGACCGCGAGCAATGGCACTACATCCGGGAGGTTCTTTCTCTCGAAAATGTGGTGGTCACCTCGTTGACAAGGATCCCCATATCACCAAACTATAAAGGATGCGGTCCCAGGCTCTTGCAACTTGTGTTACAGTCGGAACAAATGGCACAAACCCTACTAGCGAACTGGATCAAATTCCGTTGCAGATTGCCAACGGAAATACGTCTGAAAGCAGCAAGAACACCAACACCTTTTAATGACAATTCAGTAGAGGCACAACTCTTAATGAAAACGCCAGCTGCAGGACCCGACTCGGGGACGGTTTCAAGAGTAGCCATACTATCCGGAGGGGCCCAGCAGAGCACAAGCAAACACCAGGATTCGGAGCATCTGATACCTGCTTATATATCAAATACTTCTCGAGAGTATGCAACCCATCCAAAAAACGATTAGTCGCCGACCCTTTAATGGTCGACGTAACCTCATTTGCTTCATCCACCCCTCCAGTCGCCGGCCACTCACTGGTCGGCGAAACTTCACGTATGAGTTGTACAACTTCTGAAACATTGATTAAATCTGAGAAACTTTCATGTATGTACACCAACGCCCAAGGGCTCCTCAGTAAAATTAACGAACTTCGACTGCGTCAGGTTGCGAATGCTTGGGACCTAATTTCTATTACCGAAACTTGGTTGCATCAAGAGGTGACTGATGCTGAGGTTGAGATAGCCGGAATGTCAATCATCCGGAACGACCGCCCCAGCAGAGGAGGTGGGGTCCTACTCTACTACCGCAGCGATCTACAATGTACAATAGTTGAGGACCTGGAAACACACGTTACCGACTCACTCTGGTGCCGTCTCCGACTGAGACACAACAATACATGTCTCATAGCTATCGTTTACCGCCCCCAACGTCCACTCTGGAAATGGATTCCTGCTTGATCCGTGGCCTAAACAGAGTAACACGCACTAGGTACAGCCACACTCTCATCTCCGGGGACTTCAATCTACACAATCTGGAGGTTTCGGCATCGCCCAGTGAGCAGTTCAAAGCAGACTTGCAGGAACTGATCGCTAATATCCCTTTGTACAATCATGTCACCACGCCCACTAGATTCAGGACAGCAAACAAACCGTCCATATTGGACCTTGTGCTCACAAATGAAGAGCTCATGATTGAGAAGTTATTGATGGATAGTCCATTAGGTCTCAGTGACCACGTAGTAATAACTTTTGACTATGTGTGTTATGCAGAGTATCCATATGAACACTCGGAACTAACTCATACAATCACACGCTACCACGTATTGAAAGAACTCGCCGACGAAGCTGCTTGGGAATTCGCAAACAAAAGTCCCCTTGACAACGTTTGGGCAGAGTTCGTTAATAAGCTCAGCGACATCGTCAACAAAGCATCAGAGACCAAACCCCTTCGTCCCGCGAAAATGCCTTCAATTATAAGGAGTAGGACTCGCAAATGCCTGGCGATAAGGGATGCAGCATGGCGTGCTTACAAGATTAACCCAGACTCAGAGAATTGGGGAAATTTCCTGACCCATCGCAACCATTGCACCGCACTTGTCCGTGAGGACAAAATAACGTATCAACAATGTCTAGCCAAAAAGTTCATGACAAACAACAAACTGCTGTATAAGCATGTCAATAAGCTTCGTAAAGTGAAGCATGGAATACCCCCACTATTAACGACAGGCGGTAGAGTACAAAGCGCCGAAGAAGCAGCTAATGCACTGCGGCTGCAATACGCCCCAATTTTTGAACTCGCAACATCTACCTGTCCCATAATATCAAGCTCATTACCGACACCTTTGTTTACAAATGTTATTTTCAACCCATCAATTGTGCTAAGGAAGTTACTCTCACTGCGCGAACATAGTTCTCCGGGAGCAGACAATATCCGCCCGAAGGTACTGAAGGCTACGGCCACCAAGCTAGCTGAACCACTGTCACAGTTCTTCCAAAGGTGCTTTGATGAACAACGAGTCCCCACTATGTGGAAGTGTGGCATTATAACCCCTATTTTTAAAGGCGGTAGCCGTTCCGATCCTGCAAACTATCGTCCAGTGACTCTCCTCCCTGTGCTCGCGAAGGTGATGGAAGCAGTCGTCGCTGAGGCTTTGATGGACTATCTGGAAAAATGCAACATCTTGGTAGTGGAACAGCATGGCTTCCGTCAACACCGGTCATGCACCACCAACCTACTTATTGCTCGAGGTAGTTGGACGGAAGTGGCCGATGATGGGGTCGGAGTCGACGTCATCTATCTGGACTTCTCCAAAGCTTTCGACCGCCTCGATCACCGCATCCTACTTCAACGGCTTCAGAGTTACGGAATCAGAGATCCTGTACTTGGTTGGATTGGCAACTTCCTTTACCAACGAAAGCTCCAAGTACGTGTTAGGGAATCACTTTCTAACCCAATTGAGGTGGAATGTGGTGTCCCGCAAGGCTCAGTGCTGGGACCGCGCTTATTCCTGGTGTTTATCAACGACCTGGCAAGAGTCATCTCCTCAAACTTCCTGCTTTTCGCCGATGACGTCAAGATATGGCGGGCGATTAGTAACAAGGCAGATCAGGATCTGCTCCAACATGACCTAGATTGCATTTACGAATGGTCAAAGAGTAACAAGCTTCAATTGAACATGGCTAAGTGCAAAGTGATGCATCTGCGTCACCAGCTGGTGAGCGCCTACAAGATTGGAGACCACACCTTGGCAAAGGTTTCTCATGAGCGGGACCTGGGTGTATTGGTACAGGAAGATCTCGGGTGTTCAAAACAAGCAGAGAAGGCGACGAGAACCGGAAATCAACACTTCGGCCTTCTTCGCAGAGCCTTCGGTCGGTTTGAACCATCAATATTTCCCCAAATGCTTAACGCCTACGTGCGCCCGCATGTGGAATATGCTATTCAGGCGTGGCAGCCGTGGCAGAAACAGGATCTCATTGCACTCGAGACTCCTCAACGACGGGCAACCAAGAACGTCAGGGGCCTCTTTCATCTGCCCTATCAGCTTAGACTGAAATCTCTAAGAATGTACAGCAGTCGATATCGGCTTTTGCGGGGGGATCTCATAATGGTTTACCAGATTCTGATGAACCCAAACCACATTTGCCGTCCGCTGCTGGAATTGAACCCCAACATTAAACTAAGAGGTCACCCTCTGAAACTGACAATTCATTATAGCCGGCTTGAATGCCGTAGAAATTTCTTTTCTCTCCGCGTGTGTGAGCCCTGGAATGCCCTCCCTAATTATGTCGTCTCTGCTCCCAATCTGGCGATATTTAAAAAACGCGTTGACGATGCGTTGTCTCACTTACATTTCCTTTTATGACTTGTTAGCCAGGGGCTACAAAACGCAATCAAACGGTTTCTTGCCAAACGCTCAACCATTGGATTTATGGATTTTTATGTTTAATACGCGAACATCTCCGCTATTTCACATAAGTCTATGGTGAGTCCACCACAACGCTTTTCACTTTATTATGCAATTGATTTTCGCAATAATTTCCATTCCACGGGACTTGTTAAGCGATGCTTTTTTACCCGTAATAAACCATTGTCCATTGACAAACCTTACACTGCTGTTCAAGATTTAAAGACACCCGAACTTGAACCTGACGCACAACTTTAAAAAGACAGGAGATACCAGATATTCGCTGCACAACAGGACCTATCCCTTCACCCTGCCTATCGCTCATTGCGGTGTACCTCATACTTTCTTCCTATATAGATACGCGGACACATGGTACAGGTTGCCTCTGCGAATCCGAACATCTGCAACACTTGCACAATGTCATCTTGGCAGTAAAAGGTTCCTCGACGAAACCAAGATATCCGAACTATTAAACCTCAAAACCACGGAAGACGAGATATGAGAGGCTGTACCAAACTCTCGTCACACGAAATACGGCCGGTGGATATGACTACATACACTAACTGCTGCTGCCGCTTATGAGCCTCTACAAACCGCGTTGAAGACATATTCCATTTCCTCAACGACCAGCTTCTCCCCACTTATGCCTTATCACAACTTCAGACTACAAGTCCAGCTGGGCTACCTTTATGACTAGACGTATGCGTCCATTAAATCTGTCTGTCTGCCATTGCTGTCCGTCGGAACCCTTTCTATGACCTCTGGCTTTCATTGCTATGAAAACAGCAGTACGCTCCATTGGCTCATTGACTCTCCCTTTATTGTACCGCCTCCCACGTCCCGTTGTAAAACTTAACCGTATAATGCTGCTGCTATTCACGAACGCTTCCTCAATAATCCAATTATTTACATATACGAAATCACCTGCACCTAATGCCACCTGTTGTCTACAAGTTTCATGTCGATACTTATTTGCATCGCAGACCAGTATGACCCTCATATTTATTTATTATCGGCTTTCATGCCTGCAATCTCTAGCTAGGCGCTGTCTTTTGCTTCTTTCTTACTGCCGAGTATTGGTTCAGTTAGCACCGCAATGTAACTTAAATTAGGCGTTTCTCATCACCGAATATCTTCGAAAGTTGATCAGCCTCTCAACTTGTCTATCAAGACTACTTACCATTTACTTAACGACTAGCTCGTCCTCATTCTTGAATCGTCCTTACTCATGACGACCCGTCCATCTGGCTTACGTTTATAACTGGACGTATGCTTTTATCAGATTTGTCTGGTTCAACTCCTGTCTGCCTAAACGCTGTCGGGTATCCTTTGGCTTTTATGTCCTTGCAAGCTTTGCCGGCTCATTGAAAGTCCCTTCACAATACCGCTCCTACGACCACTTGGATTACTAGGCTACTAAGTCGCAGCATGTTGTCCCATACAGCCGGCACTTTGTCGAAAAGTTGGCGCATTATAACCATTTATGACTCACCTTAATCATGTACTGTCTCTGCCTTTCACGTTAGCAACCTCAAGCTAGTCTTCGACCTCTGCTTTCTTCCCACTTATTAATTACGATTGGCCTCGCGCTAAAACTGGAAGTATGTTGCTCAATTATCTTCCAAACCTTTTTATTATATTCTCATCCTATGGCACCTCTTATTCTAGAACGCAACTAAGGTGTTAACCCTGTCTACTGTTGCACCTGATGAGCCTCCTCAAGTCTTGCAATAATGGCGCATACTATTTCTTCAACGGCGAGCTTCTCCTCCTTTATGTATTATCTCCACTCCTGACCACCCGTCCACCTGGTCTACCACTATGGACACATGCGTCCATTAAAACTGCCTGTCCTCAAATGTTGTCTGTCTGAACCCTTGCTGAGATCTCTGGCTTCCCTTGACCTGATGGCTACAGCATGCTCTGCCGGCTCCCGTACCGGTTCCCACGTCCGTTGGTATAACTTACTAACGTAAGACTGCTGCTGCAAATTAACTTGTTCTCCATAAGCCAATTGTTTCACCTATAAAAACTTATTACGCCCTAATGCCACCCGTTGTACTTAGTTTCATGTCGAAACTTGTTTGTATCGCAGCCCCTTATGACCTGCTTTCATGAATGCAACCTCTGTCTATTCACTACCTATTGCCTCATTCTCAATTCCGTGCACTGGTTTAACTAACTCCGCACTATAAAGTGGGCTTCTGTCATCACCGTCAAACTTCAGAACCACTTTATTGATTCCCCTATTTAGCCCCCTTCACTGCATAATAGTTAAAGCGCGAAAGCTGCTGCTGTTTAGGATGAGCCACTCCAAAACGTCGTTAAAGCCATCTGCCATTTCCTTCTCGACCAGCTCGTCCTCGCTTATACAGTAACTCCACTTCTGTCTACCCGCCTATCTGGATCACGTTTATGACTGGACGTATGCGTCTATCAAATTTGTCGGAATTTAGGTCGGTCTGTCTAAACTGTCTCTGGTGCATTATGGCTTTCACTGATTAGAAAGCTCTGCCGGCTCAACGCCTTTCCCTTAGCAGTACTGCCCGATGTCCGTTAGAATACTGGGTGAATAAGTCGCTGTATGCTGTCCCTTCAGCTCTTTGCCGGAACTTTGACGCATTGGAGGCCTTTATGATCATCCTTAAGCATACGCTACCTCTAGTAGGACTGGCACCACATTAGGACTTTATGCACACTTCTCACCTCACCGACCATCTGCTAAACCTTTTTATCACTTTCCTCTCTGCTAACACCCTTCGCTTACATTGTAGCTAAACCGCCAACACAGTCTGCTGTTGCCACTGATGAGCCTCATCAAAGTTTGCATTAAATCCACATACCTGTTGTCCTACTACTTGCTTTTCCTCACCTATGCTTCAGCTCCACTTCTAACCACCCGTCAACCTGGTCTACCACTTCGGACACATGCGTCCATTAACATTACCCGCATTGCAATGCTGTCCGTCGGAACACTTTCAGAGATCTGTGGTTTTCCCTGATATGAAAGCAGCAGTATGCCCTGCCGCCTTGTTAACTATCCTACACAGTATCGGTTCCAACGTCCGGTGATATAACTTATTTATGTAAGGCTGCGGCTGCTAACGAACTCTCTGTCAACAAGCCAATTGTTTCACTTATATGGAACTAGTCCCGCCCTTATAACATTTACCTAAAGACCAGCCCCGCCTTATGTATGCTGTATAGCCACTTCTAACTACCCGCCTACGTGACCCAACATTATGCATGGGCGTAAGCATCTATCGAATTCGTTTAATTTCCTTCTTGTTTTGTTGAACTCAGTTGTATCCTTAGGCTTTCACTGACTTAAAAGCTAAGCTGGCTCATTGAATATCCCTTCACAGTACCGCCCTTATGGTGTGGCTTACTACGCATTCTGACTTGAGTTACACTTCGCACATCACTGTCCATTTTCTTTACTTAGATGGTAGCTAAAGCGCCAATACGGCCTGCTGCTGCCACTGACAAGCCACTCAAAACCTTGCGTTAAAGCTACTTTCCATTTCCTCAACGACTAAGTTTGCTTTACGTATGCTTTACCTCCAATTCTGACTACCCGTCTAGCTGATTCACCTTTATCACTGGTCGTATTCCACCATAAGCCCTGTATTTCTTCCAATTCTGCCCATTTGTAACGTGCTATGACCATTGGCTTTTATGGTCAGAACAGCCATAGTATACTCTGTCGACTCATTGCTTAGCCCTGCACTGTACCGCCCCCGCACGTTCGATTGTTTTACTTACCTATCTAAGCGTGCTGCTGCATGCGCACTCTTTCCCCATGTAGTAGCTACTTGCCTTTGCCCTAGATAACTTTTCAAAATCTCTTGACCATCTTCCTTTCCGTGAATACCCTCTCATATGGCTGGAGAGTTCCACTGAACACCGCTTCAACATCTGGTTTCTCTTCGCTTTTAGTTTCTTCGTTACTTATGACCATCATCCCAACCATCTCAGGGCTATAACTCAACGCAAGTTTCCTTCACGGCTGTTTGTCTTTGACGCTTATCAGTCTCTAGACTATCGTAAAATGATGAACTTCGGCGTATGAGTCCGTTACTCCACAATTTAATTTTACAATTCTCGGTGTGTCACGCTCAGTGCTTAGCCCTATTTTAGCCCAACCTGGAACGTCTCTATTGCTTTCTGGTGCACCGAGGACGCTTTCTGTTTAAGCATCAGGGCTATTATTTCCAGTACTATGCCCAGCTTACTTCCCATCCCATGTTTCGGCTATCCACCTCGTGTTCCATCCACTTGCATCACATCATGGACGTCACTGCAAGGGCTTGCGTCTTTCCATATCAGTCTGACCATAACTCGGATGACGACCCCCAGCATTCTACAGTTTGGCTTGGGTCCCGTCTTACTCCTGTCTGGAAGATTGCTGCTTATTCATGAAGAGGCACTTCAGCGACATCAGTGCCTGCACCACTTCAGTGAACTATCAGCATGCATTTGCACTTCACCGGCTGGCTGGTGCCAGCTGGTTGGTTCGGGTTAGTCCCATTCTAGCAAATACTGCGGTGGTAGTGTTTCACGACGTAGTGGGTTTCCGCCTGGCGAGCGTTCTCCATATAAAAAGCTACAAAATTACGTTTAACAACAGCATGATATGGCGGATGTGACAAGCCACTGAATAAAATCCCTGTCTGTTCCCCTTCTACAGGAACCCCACTACAAAACGTTACCCAATTCAAACAGTTCCATTGATCCTTTGGTCCTATGGCAAACACGGCCAACAAACTCATGAATGCAGTCAAACTTCACAAGTTCACTCAAAATTCCCAATAAAACCTACACGTACATTTACATGACACACAAATCCAGCATGCTACTGGTTAACATGCCATATTTATAATTACCGAACAGTAGAAAGGCAGCACCTACAAAGTTTCACACTACGCTACATCAACATGGACGCGAACAACCTCCTCGCGGTGCTAGCTGGGTGGTTCGGGTTTACCCCCTTTCAGCAAATAGTTTGGCGGCAGTGTTCCAGAATCTGGTGGGTTTTCGCCTGGCAAGCGGCTTCCTTATAAAAAGCCACAAATATCCGTTTAACAACACTGTGAAGTGGCGGTTGTGACGCGCCACCAAGCAAAGTCACGCATTGCTTATCCGGACAACCTCTTCAAGTCCACAGCCATAAAGCATTCATTTAACACTGGTGGCACGGTCAAGCACGATCAAAAAGGCAGAAAAACATTTACAAATTACATAAACACAACTAACCACGCCTACATACATACTTACATACATTCATATAGCAACATATGCGACAATCGTATTTTTCCCTTGTACAATAACAGGCCACATTTTATACACTTAACATGCCTGTGCGGGCGTGATTGGCTTAGTCGAGAATAAACATGGTATTTATTTATTTAATCAGGCAACACAATGTGCCTACTGCGAAACATTGGCTGTGAACTTTGATCGTGCCTGATAAGACTTGTCTTGAAGCTATCGAGAATAAACTATTTATTTAATTTAATTGATTCTTTTCTTTTGTCTTCCTGGTTTGAACGTTTTTGTATGAACTGAGTGCTGTTTACTCGGCATCGTAATCCAGTTGACCACAGCTTTACATAAGCTGATAACCATTTGCTGACGTCTTTCATCGGGGATAAGTAAGACTATCGTTTATCATTTTATCTATGCATCTTTTCAATACCCGTACTTTTGGTTGCACTTAGTGAACACGCTTATCTCTGTTCGTGATAGAATGTGTCCTTCACAGCATTTGAACTGCAGTCGGTGGGAGCATAAACGGAAATCACAAACAAACAGCGTTTTGTATTATCTCGTGAATCCACCTTAGCTGATGTCGTCAGAAGGGCTGCAAATAAACGGCTGTTCACCGGAATCCAATCAACTAACAATAGCTCAGCCTTGGAGCTTAGAATGATACCTACACCAGCTTGATCTGTGAGTGCAGCATCGGCGTCTCCGGATGAGCGCAAGCAATTACGAGAAAATAAGGCAGGTGCAGTTAATTCAATAACCCCGTTAGGGTCATTGATCCTAGTTTCGGAAACACACAAGACACATTAATACCCAGTGTGTCCAAGGTGCGTGCGTGTGCAGCCTGTTGACATATCTGTCTTAGAACGCGAACGTCGTTATGGAAGGGAGACAGCGTGGCCGTATAAGGATCAGTTGCTGATAGGCGTCCAAAACGTGTCGCGAGAAGGTGGCTGCAGATAGTCCTACTCCAGTGGCACTTTGGTTGCTGTCAATTAAGCTTGGAATTATAGAAGGAAGGTTAGTAATGGCGGTCGGGATGGGAGTAAGAGAAACAGGTGGAAAAGAAAGAACGGAGGCGCCAGCAGTAGCATGTTTTCGCTTATCCGCCCTGCTGCATTAAGCAGGTAAGGCGACACTTGATAATCTTCGCGACGGCCGATGCAGGATGAAGTTTATGTTGGAAGAAAATGTCATGGTTGTACGTGGGCTGAAATACTGTCAGGGCGCCCAGACGTAGACAGGAGGACTATAAGTCTAGGAATCATACAGTCGCTACGAAGTTGAGTAGTGCAATAAAGTCTGTTTCCGATTTTGATGCTGATGACTATTGTGCTGCTGCTTATACTACTGATACTGAGAACCGGATAAGAATGCCGGAGTCGGCGCTGATTAATATGCGTCTACAGGCTAAGCAGTGCACAGCTTGGACACGATGTTAGGTCGCATCTGTCGATTACTAAATAGAGATTTGTTTACTCATCACGTGTGTGGCCGTCCTTCTGACGTTGCTCTTCGATAACCTTCCCTAAAGCCGATAACTTAAGTCTATCGCATGTCGTCCGTAGTGCGACCGGATGGTCCGTTGGCAGTCGTACATTCAGGGGCTCGAGGCCGTGCCGGAGACCTACGTTTGGGTTCACAGGCTAGCAGCAACAGTTCTCCTGAACTGTTTCAGTCGGAACACGACGTCCTGTCTCCCAAGTCGATAACTGATCATATTTGTTCGTCATCTAACTCGCTACTGCAAATCTATGCGATACTTTGAGGCCAACGCGACCTGAACAACTTCCGATCCGACTTCCATATCTGATACAAAACTAAAAAGGGTTAAGCCGAAGAAACCATCAAAAGTCGTTTGTTTCTCGAACCTGCTGAACGTATCCAAGAGGCGATGAGCATTATGCGCAAGCGTTTCGGACGACCTCACATAATATCGAGGATTCTTACCAATGTTTCAACTCTTGGACATGATATAAAACCCAATGCTTTTGCAACCCTCTCTCGTTTAGTTGCGCAACTGCAATCCTGCTAGTTAATTCTGAAACAGTTGAGATGTGAAGCTGATCTGAACGCACCGTGTGCAGTTTGATCTATAGTCAGAGAACTGCCAAGCCATTTGCAATTCAAACGGGCCAAGCACGCCGCTAAGTTCATCTGGACAGAAACAGAGACATTTCATTGATTTGACGGAGTTCGTGGATAAGACAACTGACGTCATCTACACTCACCCGTTATTTATCTCACGTCCCTTTGGATCAATTGCTAACATTAACAGAAGTAGTGGCTTAAATCCCCGAGGTCGTGCTGCTTGTTCGAACGCTGCAACACCGGTAGAACGGCTATCAACTAAATGCATTTCTATGATCGATATCATTAGTTATACTAGTGCGATGAATTCCGAAAACCTAGCTGCCAAGAGCGTCCGGAATTGTATTGTTTTCACCGGTCGTACCAACTGTGTCTCAAACCGAACCACGAATTACAAAGCTGACAGCCAAAAAGATTGCGGATTAAGTAACTATAGGCCACTTCACAACCGTCAATGCATGCTAATCAGGGCAAGAAAAACCCCAGGACACAGAATACTAAAGGATCTAATTTCCCTCCAACATATCGAGAAGCCAGTTGCTTCGCTTGGTGGATTGCCCGTTCCAGTATTTGGTCCTGCTTGTACCGTTTAGACGCAAGCCTTGGTAGGTAACTGGCCAGACACTCCATTGATCGCTTTCCATTTGCTTTAAACTATCGGAGTGCTAGGGTCTGTGAAGACACTGGATTCAAGTAGTTTTGCTGGTCGATGCTAGGTAAAGTCACAGTCTGTTAGTGTAATTGTTCTATTGATCGATGGTGACCAGGCAATCCGAGTAGACTCTACCGGGCCAGTTAGTAGTCTCTCTGAAACGCGCACAAGAAGAAATGCTTTCTACAGGCGGTCCCAATTAACCGACTAACAGTTTCCAGAATTGAAAGGGAAAATAGGACTTCTGACTGGAAGTGATAATCAATTTCTGCATTGGGCTTCGGATCAAAGGTGCGAGAGTACTAGTGATCTGTACGTTGTTAAAACCCCACTGGGCTGGATAGTGTTGGATCCGAGGAACTTCTACTAGTTACACCATCATCATTACACACGTTAGCTAGAGGTGGGAAACACCTCAGCTACTGTGCCGCAATAAATAGAAGAAAAAATGGAGAAGAATGTGCAACAGGTGCGAGACAGCTGAGCTACCGGTAACGCATGGGCATCGTTCCGGTAAGCTACCAGCCTGCTACCTAAGCTACCAGTCCAGGTTTACGGAAAATCAGTCTACCTTAGCTGTAGTAGACCGCACAGAGGACAAATTTGGTTCGCTGTGAAACGACTAAGCAACATTCCTTAATCGAAAAAAGGTGTAAAACGAACTTCGACGGATTTGACAGCGCCCAATTAGCTACATCCGTGAACGACAGGCATGCCCTCAAACTCAAAGAGGCATAAGTAAAATAGTCGGCGGTCAATATGATATCGCGTTACCATGGCACCCTGGGTGACTACGATTACCAGATAACATACAGGTCGCACTATTAAAGCAGTGGCTGTTATAGGATGCTACGCTACTCGGCGTATAGACAAGTGCAGTAGGAGAGTATGTAGCTTAACCAGTTCCAATGCAAGAGGAACAGGTCAAAGAAGAAACCCGATACCTACCACATAACTCGGTATCGCATCCGCGTAAACCTGGTAAAGCACGAGTGGTTTTCAACTGTCAAGCTTCATACCCCGGGACTTCGCTCAAGCAACAGCTGTCGCCGGGTTAGGATATGTATGACAGTTTAGTTGGGTCGCTCTTGCGGTTTAGATCCCGCTCAATCGCGATCGCATTCGACATTGAAACAGTGCTCTACCAAGTCAAGTTCCAAGTCGTAACACGAATTGTTTGAGGTCTCTATGGTGGAAAAACGGTAATCTCTGCTTACCTCCTACTGAATATCGCAAAATAATACGTCCGTTTGGAAACTCTTCATCACCTAGTTGCATAAGCTCTGCTCTACATTAAGCCATTAGCAACAATGTCAACGATTGCCTTTCCTTTGCACATTCTATCCATGAAACGACTGAATTCGTAAAACACATCCGTATATCGATCACCGGAGAATTTCATTTGATGAAATGGATCCATAATTGCGCATCTGCTCGAAAGGGAACTGGAGGTTCTCGGAATACGAGATTTGACTGACGACAAGTGTATCGAAAGAGCCCTTAGTTTGAACTGGAATGTCGCACATCGCATAAACTTCAAGTTGGAGAGCTTTGGGTCTGACGTAGTGGCTATGCAAACACTAGTTGGTAGACTAGACTATGGAGATGACGGGATGTCAGCTTGCTAGTGGAAAGTAGAGTGTACAACGCTGCGACAAGGCCGATCTTAATGTATGAATCAGAGACCTATCCAGTTAACAGTGAAGACATTAAATGCATGGCCGTGTTTGATTACCGTTGCTTGGGGAGTGTTGCCCACGTGTAGTGGGAACACCAAGCGAGCAATGTTGAGATCCGCCAGTTGGTTTTTAGCAAGACGCCTTCGGGCGCATCAATAGAGTGTTTGCTGAATGTTAACCGCTTACGTTGGCTAGGACATGCCCACTGCAAACACGCTGACCGGCTTCCTCGGCGTAGATTATACACCACCGCTGCACGAAGCGGCCAGTGGATGACGTGACATAAAGGTTTGAAGAAATGGATAGGGACTTGGTAAGGTTAGTGCATGCTATCTTACCGAATGGCGGCTCCGGAGTGGCCCACACCAATGGTTGCAGACCCTTCAGACATGGCGCATTCGCGCAGTTAACGGCGTCCTCTAATTCAGTTTGTTACATCTATCTGTTAATTCTCATTCCATTCTGATTGGTTTAATGCACCTTCTTCTTGCTCGTATTTTCTACATGACATTCGCATTCAAACTCATTTTCTTACCGCTGTTATTCACTGTTATTAAGGCGATGTGAGTCGTGGCAATCGGATCCCCCATACTTCGTTGCTAAGATCCTAGTTGTTCAATTGAACTGAACTGAAAGAGAGGTTCATCGCTCCCTCTACTAAACGTCAATTAGTCGACCTATTAAGAGTAAAAGTGATCTCAAGGGCGTCCAACACCGGACGACGAAGCTCTCTACATGTTTGGTGTACCCATAGCAGTAGCTGTTCAGAAGACAATGACGAATCGAACAGCTGCAGTTGTGCATGGCACAGTTGCAAGGACAGAGCAGCGTGGAGCTAGCGATAGTAACACAAGGGAGAATGCTTGAAATAAACTATTTCACTGCAATAACACGACCCCATTAAAGTGAATTCAGGCAAAAATGAAAGTCGAGAGATGATACGGATTACACGGTTTTGGACAGACTTCAGACAGCTTAGGAGCAATACAGCGACATAAAGGAAATACAAGGAAGTAAATAAATAAAGACCAGGCAAAGACAACAATCAAGGAAAGGCAGTATCAAATGAGCGCGTCACTGATGAGACAGAACAAATGGAATGATACGCGACGCAAAAATGACATTTTCTTGATGGTTAAGAGAGTGGTGCAATGTAAACCCTGTAATTTTTAACAGAAAAACGCCACAATTAAAAGTAAAATTTTTTACATGTTATAGTCCTCGACTGCGTACCTCAACACCATAAACAACACTCAGGAGTAGGAGCAGAGGGCGGTTTTGCGCAGTACAATGGATCTGTTTGGACGTTCAGCTTGCTAACTTTGTCAAAAATCAACAATGCAATAAGTGCTTTTCAGTTTCACTTGCATAGGAACAAGATGATGTCCAGGGTTTGCTGAGTGTTGTTTCTAATGAGTTTTAAGCCAAACAAACATGACGTGACACCTGAACGGGATTGGTGAAACAGATATACTTTATACTCTGCGCTCGGTTGATAACAAGGAATTGAGCATGTGCCAGTATGATTCCACTTGCTTAAACACATACGTTTCACCTGTCCTCGGTTAACTCGTACATAAGAGTTGACTTCGAGGCGCAGAGGGTCTCCCGGCTGCATCAAATCCCACACAGTAATCCTGACAGCCACGATGGAGGAAGGACATATCAAGCCGGAAATAGGCGTTCTGAGAGATAATTGGTCGCAGTCCCCTCTAAGTCAACAGGCTTCGACACGTCTGGAAAAGTACCACAGCTGTTTCGACCTTCTAGGTATTGTCAGTGGTGCGCCTTCCTCGGACCCCTGTTGGGTTCAGACTCCATGATTTCCGGATGTCAGCAGCCATCGGTGACGATCGCGGACCTGCATCGGTTGATGAACATCCCATCACAAGCAATGCTGCAGTCACTGACGATCATGAATCCGCTCGAGATCATGCGCAACACGAAGAATTCCAGGGTCGAAAAAATAAAGCCGGAAGTGTAATAAGGTAAGGTTCAAATGAAGCAGAAAACTCAGTTAAAAGTAATCACAACAATAGGTAGTTAGAACAAGTTAGTGAGACGTCACGAGAAACACAGCCGTGCATACACACAGCAAAAGAGAGGGTCAGCGCACAAAGTTTCATGGCACCATATAACCGCATGAAATGACGTGACCTCGGTACCCAGGGTAGGGAGAGAAAACCATCAGGCAGACGCGTGCAAACGGGTAAATAAACAGAATGCAAGCTGGATTTGACAGATGTGGCAGATGGCCACTGAAGTGATCCAACCAACGGCTTGTCCGGCAATGTCGCTGTTCACACTGACAAGGAGCAAGTAAATTCGGCGGTGCACCACGAAGTGGATCATGAGGTGGCCGTGTGCATAGCGCAGGTTGTTAATTGTTAAGCCACCAAGGGAAGAGGTGGGGAGATTAAATGGACTCCCCATATCAGTCTTGTGATACATTTCGAAATACAAATCAGTTTAGCACTGCATGAACACACACAAAATAGTGGTCAAAACGGTGGCTGGACAGCACAGTCACTTAAGTCGCTGGTGATTGAAGTTGGAAGCGATGGAGAAGTCTGCAGGCTAGACGCACTGCAAAGGTCCAACATAAAAATTATGACGTTCGATTGACAAGTTTACTGAAAATGGGCAACGACAGTTTTTCCGACGGTTTATGATCGAGCTTAGATAAACGGATTTTGAATTGAAACCCTCATGGACATCATATAGAGAGAAACTACCGTAAAGCAGTACACCATATCGCAAGGAAAAATCTCCAGTGGTAGCCAAAGCTGTCAATCTGGATCCAGGTGGAGCACAGTTGAGGAGCTTAGGCAAATCGGACACTGCGTGGTAGTTTCTTGAATGGCATCTAATTCCACAGGAAGCATAAGCCACATGCACACGTGGATCCGTCGACGCGACCGTAAGTACTGCGTTGTTTCCCAACCAACAAACTAAAATTTGACGGCCAGGTCAGATAAATACATTGTTGATCAAAAATAATACGGCGAAAAACCCTTCTCTCTTCCATGTAGGTCACAGAAACGTTTTTTGCATCATTGAGCACAGTGAGAGAAACGGCCAAATAGCAGACGTGCTGGAAAGCCGAGGTAACTGGAAATTTCGTTTTAGTTTGTTCGTGAATGGTTGCTGTGAGAGCAGGATGTATGGTCGATGTGTCCCCACTCGAGACAGTACAGGGAAACACAGCAATGGCAGAGAAATCCAAAAGCAGTTCTGAAGAATCCGACGCGGCCAAATTCACTGGCATCAGCGTGAATAAAACGGAGGAACAAAAGTGATGTAGACATGGAGTATTCTGACGTTCCCTAGTCTATCATCGTCTATACACAGGATTTCATGTGACAGTCGGCTCAGTGGCGCAAGTGGTGGGCGCAAATTTATAGCTGCGAAACAGTATTGAAGCCGCAGGGAATGCCGTAAATTTAAAGGAGGATTAACTGAATAGGCGAGATGAATGCTTAAGGAAGCGCACTACTGCCATATTGGTCAAAAGCAAAATAAAACACATTAAATGCATATCGACACGATTGGAATGCTTAAGACGTATAGCAACTTGGTATTATATATACGTAGTTTCGTTAGCGTGTGATCTCTTTCAGTTGTGTATGTTCACGAAGAAAACAGTTGCTGTTGAAAGAAAGAGGCAAGGCTGGACTCTTCGATAGACAAGTGATTCATCCAATTAGGTCAGATCACAATCGGCGTGATTAAGATCACTGTCGCAAACACTAAACGCCTCTAACGCCAAAGATGCGGGAGTAGTCGCATGCGAGGTTCAAGAGTATAGGATGCCAGCGGAAGCCAAGTTAATATCGCCGCATCAAAAGCACAAGAAAAAGCAGGAGAACTCCTAACCGTGAAACATAGATCTTGTTCCGCCAGTGTGACAAACCGTTCTCAGATAGCTTCGACAAAACGGCTGAGTTCAGCTCAGGTGCAAAGTGGTGGAAGTGAAAGAACATCTCGCAGTATCTTGCGCAACCTCAGACGTATGCAGTTGGAATTTGTGTGCATCGGACTAAAAACAGCCTTTGTTGGTGTCGTCACTACATCATAGAGATTCCAGTTGGTCAAATAGTATTACTGGGGACTGTCTTAATAAGACATCGGAGGGTTGGCAAGAGGACCGAAAAGTCGAATACAGCGTGAATTTGCAAGGGAGCGGATGGAGCTAATCGCCTCCGAAAGGTTATACATCAATCTAGCATCTTTTAAAGCGACCAGGTGCCCCGACTGCATCAAGTCTTGACAACCAGCGTGAAAAACCCAGACATAAACCGGACACAAAGAAAATATCGTTCCTTCTCCACAGTTGTCTGGTCGTCTCCCGTTTATAGAGGCTACCAGCTTGCTCACACCAGTTCAAACACCATGATCAACCTTCGACCGCAACATTTGCAAGAAAACATAAGTGTTCACACTGAATTCATTTCGCATAAAGTGACGGTGTTTGCATAAGGTTTCCATCCATATAAAGGCAGATAATTATGTGCAACGGAAATCGGGATGGCCACGTTATTCTTCTGCATCAAATTCAATTACTTCCGCATTTTAGAACAATGGTGAACGGAGATCCTTACGAAACAAGTGAAGGTAAAAAAAGGTGTGGAATTAGAATGCTCAATTCAGTTACAAAATTCGCGTTGTTTGTGAGTACTAGGTAAAGAAAAAGTGATTGACACACAGAGTTCTGCACTGCAGCAATGAAAGATTCCGGGTAGTTTCCGCGTGCTAAACCAAAAGTAGACTCGCAAACAGATCACAGTTTCCATGGTTTCAAGTAGACGATATGCTTATTCAGCTGAAAGGCAGTACTACTCATCATGGTTTGTGTTAGGTTAGGTGAGATGAATTACAATTTACTCCGATGAGCTGGAAGTTCCGAGTTGATTCAATCTGAGATCAAACTGGAGAGTAGAGTAGTTCTGCCACCTGACGCTGTTAGTGATACATTGCACAATCGCGCATTTGCAAGTTTGTACAAAAAAGCAGTTAAAAATGGTCAAAAAGCGATGAGTATGCTGCATGAGACCAGTCAGTTTTCCAGTATAAGTAGAACTAAAATTCCCATTCACGATTGAGGGATAAATTCCGGAACGTTATGAAGTCATCACATATCAAGGCAGCAGTGGGGTTTCGTATGATTCATGGGCAGTTTCGTGTCTTTACTGAGAACAGAGTGACGGCGGCAAATCGTCTTTCAAAAGTATTCAAAGGCCGGCAGAATTCACCGAGCTGATAATATTCGCGAATAGTTCTCCGATAAGCAAATCTGACTAAAAACAATCCAAGTCTCCAGGGTCCAATTGCGAAATCCTAAACCTGCAACTGAATATAATCTGAAATAGCGCTCATCTCAGTGTCACTCCGGCAGTGCGCTTGGAAAACTAAGTGAAGTAATCGATGGATGTGTGCACTAACTTTAACCAAATTAGAGAAAACCATGCGAAAATGAGGGGGATTTCAGCAATCCATGAGTAATCTATAAATGTAGGATGATGAGATCAGCCATTGTGAAACCAGTATGAACAGTATACACAAGACTAGGGAGGACACTGCGATTCCGAAGGACTCGAGATTTATGTTGGGGTATTCCTGGCAGTGACAGATTACCAAAGAAATGGGAGTGTTAGAAGCAACGAAAAGACAAATACAATCGAACTAGCAGCTATGTGGATGGGGGGATCACTGAGGTCGCACGGCTGTCGTTACACCTCATCAACTGGAACATCATATGAGGTTCGGAGCTTCGGTAAGCCGAATTCACCATTAAACCAAGTTGGTCAATCTAGACAGATAGTATAGTCTCGAAGACTAATCAAGTAAACGGCGTGGATGAAAGCATGCAGCAAAAGGTATTGGGTTGGTTATACCTGAGTCACAAGCAGGTACTGCAGCCGAACACACACAAAAACTCGTACACATGATGCAGGGTAAAGCGGCAAGGCAAGTTGGCGACCAGCGGGTCACATGAAATCACTGGAAGCACGATTGCGATCCGTACAGAGGATTCTGTAAAGAATATACAGTGTGTTAATGGAGGCTGTGTCTATACCTACCAATCTGGATGATCGTACCCAATCCACGGTCATCAATCATCAAATACGAAGATTTCCATTCACCCCTTCTCACGCTGACGATAAGACCAATTGCAAATTCGGTGTTACATTTACAACTGCAAACAACACAGCCATACACATGTATACTTACACATATTCATATACACCTATCACATTGATCCATATACCACTGAGAAACATGTACGGTTATTTACAATTACTGGTCCTTAAAGTTTCTATCAGCATGTCGATACCTATGCAGGTGTGTCTCGCACTTTCGAGAAGAAAGCATTTATTTGTTTATGGTCAAGATAAATATGGCTCGAACGGTCGCTAATATTGTCACATAATCAACATACGTACAAGAAGTCGCGCGAATTGTTACAAAATACTGCGCTAGGTGCGGCATTTCTCTCTAACATTTTTGAAGCATAGTTTGCTACCAGGATATTCGCATGAAACTGTCATACGCAAACACAGTTATTGAAATGGGAGGACTACACATCAGGAATAGCAATGCAATGCAACGTCTGTCATCAGGCGATGACCGTCTGCCCACCGCTTTTCCAACGTTGCCTTCCCTCAGCATGTCTGGTCTACAAATTTCGCGTCCTCCACAATCCCCATGGTATTGTTCATATTCTTATGTTCATGTATCGTACCGGGTATGCAGGGACGAGGCATGCGCTCAGGGACTACTGCTGTGGATGAGGTTTATTATCAACCTTGCACCCTATGTCTCTGTTATCATGCATCTAGGTATGTCGACAGATTAATCTCAGCAGTGCCAATTCATTGAACATCACGAGTGTGGAAGTAAGAAGCAAGGTAAGGATGAGATGCCGTGACTAATGCATTCTGGCACCTATGCTGCACCTGCCTCGCCCGTGAACTGTATTTATCAGCTTGGGTAATGGTCTTGCAATGGTCATCGGAATCATATGCAACGCTTTGCCTCATTTTCGTGCATATATCTGCATGTCATTTCACTGGACGCTATCATCAGTGGGTGACGTGACAACATCCATTTTAACGTAAACCATATTTCCGTGTTTCCGCTTTGCAAGTCAGGAGCGCTTTCAACACTCCTCGCAATGACGCTTGCAAGTAGAAATGGTTCAAACGCCGATAAACAGCTCAAATGATGTATTTGCTGGAATTCTTTCTGCTGTACGTCCTAAACACATAACCCTAAATGCTTCATGCATAGGTGAGGCCTCATTGTAGAGTACGCGATCCCAGCTTGACAACCTTGGTTAAAATGCGATCTGGCTGGGCTGGAGACCGCCCAGCGAAGGACAACAAAAAATGTGAACGGGTTGTCCCACCCGCAATACCATATGCGACTGAGCCCTGGGAGTGTACAGCAGAAGATATTGCCGTCTAGGGAGTGACCTCATCATGGTGTTCCAGATCACGAATAAACCCGGTCACGCCTGCCACCACCGCCTCCTGGGGATAATCAGTTGAAACTTGCCACCCAATACAGTCGGCTGGAACACCGTCGGAATTATTTTTCCTTTCAAATCTGTAAACCATGGAATGCTCTTTCGACTTTTGTAAATTCCGCGCAAACGCTACCCATTTTTTAAAAAGGACTCGACCTACATTATTTGATCTGATCTTTATTTATTGAGTGACGACATGGCGCAAGTAAACATTGTGCTCACCAACGACACGAAATCAGGGTAGACGGATATATCTCTGTGTTAATGTGGATAATATGGTGAGTCCACAGATGCATATTTTCCCATTTATGTAAATTTTTTAAATTAACCTTGTTCCCACAAACCATCGCATGGCGCTTGTCAAGCCTTGGCATTTTTATTCGTATTATACCATTGTCCCATATCCGTTTTTGGGCAATGAACTCGTTGGCGCACCGTTTATTTAACCACTTCTAACCGGTACTGACTTTATGCCCTCCTGCTGTAATTCACGATTTGCCAGTAAACAGTGCTCGAATTTGTGAACCACTATCATTAGCTGCTATTTCATTTAGCGATAAGAGTACTCACTGCATAGGCAAATAATCCTGTGTCCAGCACAAAATGTGACCGCTTGTCTGATGTCGCTTACATCCGTTTTACACAAATCAACACTCGCGTTTGCGCTAAGCGGTTCCGTTGACCTTGAAGCCTTAACAGATGTCACAACTACAAGGACGACATTTTGCGATCTCCAGCATGCATCTCGGATGCATTCAATTAACTGTACCATGGCTACCTTGATTTTCCTAAATGAATGCTACAAGCAGACATCCACTTTTGTCAGCAAACTTTAATTTAGGTGTCTGTTATTTGCCACTATCAAAAGGCTACTGGCCTGGTTATAAGTGGTATTAATTGTTATGATTTAGATGTATAATTCTTTATACTTTATGATATTGGTTTCATTGTTGGCCACAACTGCGCCTCGACTGCTATACGCATTCGTTGATTAGCCTCTAAGCGATCATCATCATGTCCATGCATTCTCCCTTGGGTGGCTTTCACAATTCATACCATTTGTAACCAGGCCAGTAGCATTTTGATATATGCACTTGGAGAATGAAGACATTTGTGCATATATTTCGAAAAAACTTATTATTTCGGCTTCAAAACGTCCAAGTGCTACATAACATTTGGCAGGAAAGAAATAAGGCACTTTTTGTCATCCAGGTTACCGTCACGTAGCGTTTGTGCAACTGCTAGCTAAAGTTTGCTATGCCCGATAACTAAGTAACCAGTAATTATTCACTTCGCATACATGTTGGGGAAGTATGAGCCTAGTACGGGCACATTTTTTGCTTTTCTGTTAACAGCAGTGCCAACAAAATTGCCTTATATCTCTGTTACAAATGGGTTTTCTGAGAACATTGCAAAGGGCCAAAAATTACGGTATTGATAATGCGCCTGGCGACCCACTTCCATGACGGCTATGATGTCACTCCGATGTGGTGCGATTTACAGGACCTCAAACATTCTTCACCGAGGAACTCGTCTAGCTATGACCTGTTTTTGATCGCATCCGATACTGCAGTGTTGGCACTGCCATTGTGCAGAATATGCCTCGGTTTCCCTGGTTAGTGCTAATCACCTTCGATTTCACAGCATATGTACTGAAAATCTGAACCACTTTGGAACCTTTAGAAGTTTCTCGTGATCTAGTGACTAAATATACATGGCGTTTTGGTTATTTTCACGAAGTGACAGGAGCATGATGTTGGAAATTTGTCATACAATATAGACGGAATTCGGAAAACGCAATAATTGTTTCGTAGAACACTTGAAGGTCGCGGCTCAACCTGCCATTAATGCCTCCTAATAAGTGAGCGTTGAGCTCCCCTCTAAACAGTTTGTATGCTTTGTAAATTGCCTTCCTTCAAATCATGTAAACTCGCTGATCCAGAAAATCACACACAATAATGGATACCCTAACGGATGGTCTAGTTTTACGGTGCCGCAACTAATGAAGTCAAGTTGCAAAAAAGCGATATACCAGAATGCAACTAACCAAGCAGATGAATATGAACTTGCAACACTGCACCGAAAAACTGAAGACGTGCCGTGGGATTATCCAGAAAATTGGAGTGGTCAGCGCGTTAAATCAAAAATACCGCAAACAATGCTTACACGACAGCTGTTCATATCGTCGGAATCCATTGACCTGTTAAGTATTTCTTTGTTTGTAAACTACCTCAATTCGTTGTAGCTGAGACTAAGTGGACGTTATGAATTAGTTCAGTAATTCCACCACTGGTTACACAACGTTGCATCAAGCGGTGATAGTTCATTCAAATCTTATTGGTTATCTTCTAACCACCATAATTTTGGAATAACGGACTTATTAGATAGCATCACTACAACTGTGTGCAGCAATGTATCTTACCAATAGATCAATCTGGATACAAAACATTTCTTCTTGTAAAAAAGATAATATTATACTGCGAAGATTCGGCATAACACATCCTTGATTTAGCAGCAGACAGCACCAAACAGTTTTAAGTGTTTGCAGTTTCTTTGCTGTTAAAGACAATATTTAGTTATTCGATGACTTCACCTGACAAATGTAACCTAAGTTACATTTGGAACCCATGCTAACTAGGAAATTTACTTTGACCATTTATCTCAAAATAAGTTCCCTGTGTATTTATCCACACACGGTTACAATCAATTAGCAAGTCACAACTGACTCCGTATTGACTGATGTCTTTGAATCGGAGGCACAAATGCCGTGCTAGCACATTAAGTCACACGGGTTGCGTCAAACTCCGTCATTTTCCGTCACATAAAAATGGCATACATTCAGAATGGACTCACATGGTACAATTACTGCTAATGTGAATGCTATTCGTATACGCAAATTTGGCATCAACGACTGATAGCACGTCCGCAGATTAAAGTTTCAGTGCACCAAGTGGCGCCATACTGGGCAAAATCGAGCTGTTTGGTTGTAAGACCCCGGTGGGCGTTCGGTATGCTTCGTGGCATTACGCTTAACCAGCTTACGTGCACCGGCTGCAGACATCGCAGATAGGTTATAACGCAATATCAAGTTGCATACAATCGAGTAGCCTTCTGTTACTATGAGAAGACCAATTACTGATAGCACTTACGCATTCATGCTTCCCAGATGGGGTGTATTGAGAAGGCGATTTCTTGTCCTTCAGCGTATGCCAACTTGTCAACCCGCGGACCGTACGGATGCTGCAAAAGCTTCTTCATGTGATGCGCAAATGGAAAGCGGTAAACCCCAATGTTACACAATTATCATTAACATATATTGAACGCTCCGACATTCGGACTGGGCAAACAATCTGAAGTGCGGAGAACTCATTGCCGTTGAATGCTGCAACGAAGAACAGTTGGTTACCAAGTTTCCTATCAATCTACGCATGGACAAATGCGCCCAGATGAGCAGGGGAGAACATCCACCCCGCTGATGCGTGAGACGAAGTACGCCGTTGGATTATGTGCACTAAGGCCACGTTAGGTTACGTTAACCACTTGCTTGCTGTGTCGCGCCGTTCTGTTGTTATTTGCCGAGGGAGTACCGCACACACTCCATCCGCAAAATGGACTATAAACTTGGAGGCAATTATGGCCATTCCGACAACTTGAACAACTGCCGTATGCGGATTGTAAGTGATATTTCGCGCTGGACCGCTGCAGTTTTCCGGATAATCACACGGCACATCTTCAGTGTTGCAGTGCAGTTCGACTTAGCATAGCGGCAAGAATAGGTGTGCTGCGTTATGCCCTTACCATCCCATTGGCCTAATTTCTGGGTTGTCAATATTTGCAAGTACTAATTTAACGGCGTATCATTGACTAAGTTAATAAATATGTACATATGTTCATTTGTATCAGGAGGCGTAGCTGTGAGGTTAGTGTGTGACGGAGGCAGGAAGAAGTGATGCTTTCCTTGGCACTTTCTTACGTCGTCCAAGATCTGAAGGCCTCAGGAGTGGCTGCAGTCGGGCGGAACGCAGCGTTTGGTCGTCAACGAAAGCATCGACACGGGGACTGGCTACTCGATGAACCGTGCAGCGGAATAAGTCCGTCATTTGAAGTATGATAGTATATGGGTGCCACTAAATACAACGTGGTGCATGCATTTGGAGGATGGATAACATATGCTGGCACAAGCAATGCAGGTACTGCGATTCCCTTGTCTTCGTTGCTCAGTTGCTCTAACTGTTTCCATCCATTCTGTATGCCATTTAAGTGACGCAGCAAGAGGTCCACATACATACAACCACTTCCATGGTATTCCGTTACAGCACGCATGGAAAAGCTGACATACTGCGTCGTGCGAATGCGAATAAGAGGATTATGTGAGACCACTGTTATAAGCAGCACTTGGTTGCAGTCCGGTGGTCAGGTTTATGCCATTCCATCCATTCCCCAACACGAGTATTATGATGCCTTATGTAGACACAGGTCGCCCGCAGTCCGTGACCATTTGCTGGATGTGACACTTCTTCGGCGAACAGGTAAGTCAAAGGTTAGTATAATTGGCTGTCTAGCCGAACTACCTCCACGTGGTGCCAGCTGGGTAGTTCGAGTTAATCCCGTTCCAGCGAATAGTTCGGCGACAGTATTCCAGGACGTGGTGGGTTTTCGCCTGGAAAGCGTTCTCCCTATAAAAAACCACAAAGATCTGTTTAAAAACACTGCGACGTAGCGGATGTGAATCACCATTAAATAAAGTCACTGCCTCTTCCCCTTCCGGAGGATCCCCGCTTCACAAACGTCATCCAATTCGAAGAGTTCCATTGATCCCTTCATACGATGGCGAACAAAGCAAACAAATTCACGAATTCAGTCACACTTCACAAGTTCACTCACAATGCCCACTAATACATACACGTACATATATACAGACACACAAATCCAGTATGTTACTGGTTAACATGCCATATTTTATATAATTACCGACCATAATAAAGTCACAGCCTACAAATTTCCATACTATCCTAGATGCACATGAACGCAAATGATTTCCACTTCACCTTTGATGTTTTCCTCACATGTACTTTCCCCATTTGTGCATGACACACAGTGTGCCTACCGCGAAATATTGTCTGTAAAACTTTGATCGTGACTGATAAGGCGGGTTTCGATGCTATTGAGAATGAACTATTTATTTATTTATCATCACCTTCAGACGACCTAGATTACGCTCGAGTTCTTGAGCGACAGTACAGTTCCGGAAACATCTCGAATGACTAGCGTAGACCACTGTCAGAGCCAGAAAATGCACCCGCTGCGTAAGTTCACAATATTTGTTTAAGTCATGCATACCCGCAGGAAACACAAACTGCCAGGTGCAGACAAAGTCCCCGAAAACCTACAGCCCCAAAAACGCCAAAGGCCCAGTGATGCAACCTATACTAAGCTTCATCCATTTACGTTATTTGCAAAGCCTTCCACACCCACACCCATTGTGCGCGCACATGCCGTGCAATACCCTGACGAAAACTATCCCACGGATGAACTCGGTTTGTTGTGTCTATTAACATAACCATGCGGAAACTTTTATATTCCACTGACGTGCAATCTGGACCTACTATCGCAAGCTCACAGGAAGATGACGGTATGTTTACTCCATATTGGACAATTCTTCGCTGTGAAATTTTCAGATGGAACATCCTCCACATACGCTGCAACCAGTACGCATTTATCTGCGCTAGGTAAGTGCAGCTGGCTAAATATGAAGACTCAGACCCACTGTCAGAAAACTCGAGTGTATAAAACCAGGCCAACTTGTCTGGAGGAACTGAAACAGAACATCAACAAATGTCGCGGTATATCGTTAGACACTGAAGTAAGTGCTAGCCAATAGTATCCGGTGAGTACTGCTGTGCAAGCAAAACGACGGCGGACATGTTGAACATCTACTTCGTTGACTTATATGACGGGTAAGTTGGTTTATTAACCGAACTGACGCTTCACATTTGTTAGCATCCTCCTACAAAGAAATCTCGCAGACCTGTGTCATTCCGCAGCTGTAGGCCGAAGGAACTGAAACTGAGCATCGTCAACGAATGTCGCGGTATATCGGTGGACACTTTGCAGAAAGTGCTAGCCAATAGCATCGTTGATTTTTATGCTCTTGAAAGATACTTCATGTAAATATAAATGTACAAGGCATAACAACTAATTTCACTACCATATTGTTGCGATGGGTAGTGGTGCCAACACTTCGTCAGGGTGTAATGAACGCCAGGAGAAAATAGAACAAGACGGGTGCGTGAGAAACGCGTGATCGCTCAATTGTCCGACAGGGTGCAGACGTCGCTGTTGATGTTTACTGTAAAGTTGACGGCGGTGGACGATACTGTTGAAGCTCAGTAGGCTGCGTTATGTGCCTTGCAAGCCAGAGTCACGTACTTCTGTTGCTCATATGACGTTAACTTCGTGTTTGCCAAGAAACTCAATTATGTTTATCGCCATTCCTCTTACTATCATGGCTTACCAGTGGTAAGGGAACTGTCGCTGGCAAATTAAGTACGAGGTACAAGATAGAGATGTTTTCACCGCCAAATACCGTTGGCTAGTTATCACTTCGCTTCAGCCTTTATAGATTCAATATGGCGAACCTGCCCATTATGCACAAACGATGCGGCATTATTTTAAGGTGTTCGGTCACAGAGGTCCAAAGCATTGGCCTGCCCGGTCAACAGATTTGAGTCAAAGGTTCGTTTGCAGTATAACGTGTCAGAAAACTTATCACAGGGATAACGGGCTTGTGGTGCACAGTATGTGTGAGAACACACATGCGTGTGCTGTGGTCCCACGATTTGTCATTCATTTTTTAATTCAATGAGCTTCGCGCTTTGTGCAATACCTGGTCCTCAGTATCCTCGTTGATTAGATACTGCCTAGAAATGCAGCTCCTCAATTCCCTGCGAATAGAATATTGCCTCATCTGTGAAAATGATGGAACGAACGCTCATGGTCCCGCCTGAAACAATGGGCGCAGCTTTGACACAAAAAACCCCGGACTATCAATGGAGACAAAAGGTGCCAAAGCAAGCTAACTCTGTGCCGCTGGGCGGTGGATCAAGGGATCCACCGTGCGGGACTTCGTATGCTCTGGGCATTAAGACGCAATTTCTCCACATGGTCCAAAAAAACACCCTTAGCCTATTCACCTCGAAGATTAGACCAATCCTTGAATACGGTGCCCCAGTTTACCATAGGATAACCCAGTGGGAAACTGAAAAACTGAAACTGAGAAAATACAGTATATCGTAACTAGAATGATACCGAGTTTACAAAAACTTCCGTATGAAAAACGTTGTGAAAGGCTCGGACTCTACACACTATCCTATCGCCGAGTAAGAATTGACCTTATTATGACCCCTCGAGTACTACACTTAAATCACTTCCCCATAATGCGGCCGATATTTCACCTGCGGGAACCCTGTAACACCCGAGGACACCATTACAAACTCAGGGTCCCCAGCATGAACAAAGTATCACATCAGCTTTTTATCGAACGAAGAATCGTAAACTTATGGAATACACTCCCAGAATAACTATAGGAGGCCGATTCTGTGAACTATTTTAAAACACGTATCGACGAGTATTTCGGAAACCTATGTTTCTGTGAAACGATGCACATACGATGCCAGAAGAAGACATCGTATGTCCAGAAATAATGACACCAATACAAATTCCTAACCGGACAAGGATAAACGATTAACGGACCAGACACAACTGCTGATGATTCATAACTAACTGTTTCTGATTTTTCGTAATTCGATAGAGTTGTACAGAAAGCTTTCTACTTGCTCTTAAATAGTCTGTCTCAGAAGTGGCCAAGCGATGAATTGGTTGAGAGGAATGAAAGCCCTCCGTTCGAAGTTGACCTCAGTTGGAGCGTCTCGGCTCCCTGGTTGGGGTCCGAAAGACGATGAACACGTTTGGCTGGATACAATTGTTGATATGGCTAGGAGCCGACCTCAGTGGCGTTCATGCTGTGAGTTTCTTTGTCCCACCCCACCCCTCTAAGCCCCCCCCCCTTCAACCACGATCTCACTATGTAGTCTCTTATAATTTTGCATAGTAAATTAGTTTTTCTGCTGCATAGTAGCCGACAGGTAGCCTACCGGAGCGATGTTCATCCGTTACCGGTAGCTCAGCTGGCTTGTACCTGTTGCATTTTATTCCCTTTTCTTTTTAGGTATTGCGGCACAGTAGCTAAGGTGTTCCTCACCTCTAGCTAACGTGTATAATAATATTAATAATAATAATAATACATGAAGCAACTCCTGCCCATGGACACAGACACCACCATCCCTACTAGAACATCGCCGAAACGAAGCTGAAATTAGGGAACACGCTGTGCTTGGATTGCGACTCGCAACCTCTATAGAGACCTCGGTTCACTTTGAGTTAAACCTCGGTCATTCCGATCTCGAGAGGTTGCGAGTCGCAACCCAAACACACAGCGTGTTCCCTAATTTCAGCTTTGAATTGCTTACCGCTGTGCCAAGCGTTGCTCGCGGATCTCGGTAGCATAGTGTTCAGGGCGTCAGCCGTGAACTACTAAGCTGAGTTCCACCCTAGCTCAGGCTATCTCCACCTGATGAGTCCAAACCAGGACGAAACCGTAGTCGTGGTGTGCCAGCGTTGGGAAGAGCAACACCCAAATTTTTCCCTCGCCGAAACGTAGTATGTAATGTGCATGACATGTGATGACACAATGAGCTTCAGACGACTGCCAGCTCGCCTAGGGGAAGCGGTGGATGAAAACCCGCCGACAACGCACGCATGCGCCAGCACCAGCCAGCTACGGCAATTACCCGGACTTCTCCTTGGAGGAGTTGGCGCAGCCATCGCCAACGCGTCGTAATGCGGCTGCTTGCGTGGAAGATACTGAACTACGTAAGTGCTTATTATGTAGCAAATCATTAATGTAATGTGCTGCTTACGCAGCTAGTCCTTTCAATCAGGTCGCCGTTCAGATTGATCCTACCCTCGCTACATAAAATACACGCTTCCGCAGGTAGTTTACATTGCAAAGATAACAGAATGGTTGAGAAACTGAAGATTGTGGCAGGTATAGTTGATCCGATTCCTTGCAACACTTATGATGCAGAGGAACGGCGCACGCGAGAACAGGACCGCAAGATTATACTTAGTGTACTTAGTGTAAATTCTAAATTCTCGATTATGAACTATACTACTGCACATTTGCCAGTAGTTCAATTTCTTTATATTTTTCCCGTTAGACGGTGTGGTACTCGAGTTTACCTGTTCATGCACAAATGTTCGGCTTTAACAAACTGATAAAACCCTGCAATTTTTCTGCATTTATTATCTTTTTTTCTTTGCTTAATTGTTGTGAACTTACGGTTTGCGTCTCATTGGTTACAATTTGTTTTACTGTGCCAATTTTACGGACTATTCGCCATTCGCGCAGACTTAACTGCTGACGTGGAATAATTGCTGCCCGAATTAGCGAGTCGCATTACCTGTTCGTGAGTTAATTGTATTCTTTTTTTGTTTATTACTGCTATTGTAGAACCACGGTTATTCAGTATACTCATTCCGCCCACTGCCCTGCATTTTAACTGCCCAGACCGTGCGTTAGTTAGGTGATACGATTAGCCTCATACTCTGCCGTAACACTTGGTGCGTAGTGATTTCATGTGCTTGACACAAACAACTATCAGATAGGCGCATGCACGAGACCCTGAATATTTTGACGGGAAGTCAAACCTACATGAGTCACGCGATGTGGCATAGCAGACCAATGCAAGGCACCAATCTAACATTACCAGCGTCCAGCGCTTCTGAGTTCCTCGATTTGGAGCGCAAATTAGCGGATGCGGAAATGCCACGAGAACTGGTAACAGATCTTATGCGATTACTCGTTTATGATTTAGACTGCACACATGCAGCTGACACCCATCAGCAACGTATCCGAGGTCGTTAGGTACATGCTGCACAGGGTGATGACAGAAACGTGTTGCCTCAGATTAACTTTGCCAATGCTAACAATGCTTTACCCTTCAAGAGCACGCACACTTTCAGCGCGCTTCAAGGTAACTCAAAAAACATTATTCACATGAACTTGTTTCACAGAAGTTGTAGCTAACCGGTTTGGATGCACGGGCAACGAGATCACCAATCTTGTTTGCAAATCGTCCGCAGCAACGTGCGTCGACGTACATCAATAGCATCCAGCAGCCAAAAATCTCAGGTATTGTGTGGTATTCGTGTTCTACCCCACGATTTCCACTGCAGTCTTTAGAGATTATTGATTTGGACAACCAAGCCATTGCTGAACCACATACAATCAGGTAAATATTTCTGTTCATATTAATATATATTGTGCCATTTGCCAGTGTGCTTACATTGTTCCCTAGTACCTTGGCGATTCGTTTACTTTACGATCGCCTAAGGGCGGATGGTGAGCAAGACTTCCGCCTACGATGTCGAGGGATGGGAGGCATCATCAGCATTATTCACGTTAGCTAGAGGTGGGAAACACCTCAGCTACTTTGACACAATAAAAAGAAGAAAAAAGGAGAAAACGAACGCAACTGGTGCAAGCCACCTGAGCTACCGGTAACGGATGGGCATCGTTCCGATAAGCTACCAACCGGCTACTGTGCATCAAAAATCTACTATGCAAAATTATATAAAGCAGTGGAATGTGATGTTCATTGACTTTTACAAAGCCTTCAACTCCGTTCCGCTATCGCGTATTTTATACAAGCTGCAAACTTATGGTTTTGCTGGACTTGTCTTACGATGGATGTCAGCATTCCCAATCGGAAGGAGATGAGTGTTCCTGTGGGTTCCGGCCTGACATTTGGACAATGCGTTTCCACTGGCAAGCTTCAGTCCTCGGACCCCTTCTCTTCAGTTTATACGTTGACAGGTTACCTGATGAGATGGGAGTGTCAGTCCTATTGTTTGTGGATGAAGTAAAATTCTGATTCACAGCAAACGATCCGACTGGTCCAATGACCCTACAATGGGCTCTGCATAGACTTTGGGACTGATCGCTTTTGTGACAGTTGCCTTTGAATCTCGTGAAATGTTCAGTCTTACGCGTAAGATCAAATGACCCACCGACCCGTTGTTTGCTTGGTGGCAACTTGTGTAACCAGACGACAAGCACATGAAGCCAAGGAATCTGCAGTTGGTAAGTGCGTAGATTACAGTTTACTGCAGTCTCGTTATTTATTAGATACACTGCTAGTGCATCGTTAATTCGTATGGGATTGACTGCACAGTCGAGGCCAACCGTGCGGCCCTTCCGGTCGCTTGGTCACGTGAACTGCTGGATACTAAGAAGGAGCTTCGTATTGACTAGGAGAACCTCCGTATTGCCTCGGTCATACGGAGAAGAGCCTTCGTGTAGACTGGGAAAAAGCTTCGTATTGCCTCGTTCATACGAAGGAAAACCTTCGTGTAGACTAGGCGAAATCTTCGTATTGCCTCGTTCATACGAAGAAACGCCTTCGTCGTGACTACGCAAAACCTCCGTAGTGCTTCGTCCATACGAAGAACAGCCTATGTATTCACTAGGAAAATCCGTATCTACTACGAAAAGCCTTAGTATTGCTTCGTCAATACGAAGAACAACCTTCATAGTAACTAAAAAAATATTCGTATCCTTTCGTCAAGCTATTGATTAGCGCCAGGAAACGAAGACAGCGCTTCGTTTACCTTCGTAAGTGCGTTCCGTCTGTCGTCTGATTGGTTGCATACGCCGTACGCAATCAGCTGATCGTGATAAACTGTAGCGTTCATTGGTGGATAGCAAGCATCGTAAGCCTCGTGTCAGTCAGCGGCAAACACTAAGCTTTTACTAAGCGAAATCTCAGTTTGCTTTCGTAAAATCTTCGTTTATCTTCGTACTCGGCCCGGCCATGTGTAACTAAGAAAAAACTTCGTTCATCTTCGTTTTTGCTAGCAGGGTATTGGTCTCACAATATCTTCCTTCCTTAGATGTATCGTGTCATAGAAATTGAGGACAACCCATGGGCACATTGCTTCGGTCCTGGATATTGATTTCAAGGTGAGTCTGCTCCAGACAGTTAGGTACTATGTTTATCAATCACCCACCCTCACCTGTTTCCGCGGTTATCTGCAATGCACGGGCTCATAAATTTACTCGTAATTGATGTCGATTGTACAATATGTGCTCCGTTAGAGACGATTGTGCACTGGCCAAGCGGCTTGAAGCGGAGCTGATGATCAAATCGGAGCTTCCTTCGAGCGACGCAGCAGACCCAATGATCAGGGGGAAAGAGAAATATAAGCTATGCTTCTCATCCTACCAATTGTAGTATCCCCAAGGTATTTACTTGTTCCCAATCGTTTCTGAAAACACGAAAGATAGTTTAGAGTTATTCAGAGAAATGGTCTATTCGTCTCCACCGCCGAAATTATAGCTGTCTGAGGATTCATTGACTCAATCAATGAAGGGAAACATCGATCATTTATTTGATGTGACAATCCATAGGAATATTTTCGATGACCTAGCGATCCCTTAGCTCCATTTGCGCTTCCATCTCAAAGGTGGCCATGGTCTCAGGAATGGGCGAAGTTCATGCTGCACTATGTAAGGTGTCAGATACGTTAAACACGAAATGCCAGGAACGTGAATGCAGCTAATTTAGCGTAAAAACACCCGAGAGGTAATACGAATTCGCGAGCGCATCTCCGTCCTGGAGCTTTCCGCTAACACCAACAAGTTCTGAATCCGGGCTGAGAAGAGCGCGGGAAGCTGCCCATTACTGTTCCCACTGGACGCAGTGATCATGCTGCCCCTCAACAGGCAGCTGGAGAAGCTGTATTTCATGTCTAAAATAGCAACACATCATTTGTTGTTATATATGAAATGGGTTGCGTTCTTGACCCAGGTCGGTGGGAAGAGTATTTCTGAATCTGCCCGGAATATAACGCTGACCGCCAGCACCAGCACCTTGATGAAAAAGCTGAACTGAGCGGGGTCAACGGCAAGTACCGCTCAGCCGGTACATCCTCAGCACGCGTCGTTATCGTTAATTTGTGTGTATATGTAACTAACCCACTCACAGATACCAGTTTGCGGCAGAATTTCGCTGGATGCACGGAAGCCATCATGGTGTAAAAGATCCGGCTTTGGATCCAAAAGGCCAAAGAGCTGGACGGTCGTGTGCAACAGCAGGGAGCCCTTATATCCTGGATGAATGTTTAAAATATTCCATGTTGAAAACGTGTATTTTCCGCAAAAATGAATGCCATGATTCCCTGCGCATGTCGGAATTAGGGATTGGAAAAGGGATCAGAGGAGCGCTAAGGTAGGGGAAAATGTTGAGAATCGCGAAAGAGCGAGCGGGGTCATGCTGCCGATTTTTGTTTTTAGTGACCTAAACATGACCAAAAATTGTTTCGGTCACCAGTTGGATGCACTTCTGACACAATTCGGTCATCCGTGCTAAAGGTTAGCACTTGGCTTCAGTATGATGAACGGTAAGCTCTTATACCAGAACTTCTCCATGGGAGGTGGGGACCCAGCGAACCCAAGTCCATGGAGACTGAATTCACCCCATAAAGGTGATTACGTAGACCAGTAAATGCACTTGCAATTATGCTGTTTCAGCATAAAACCCCTGTAGCACAAGCATATCAGGAAGACATTCTCAGAGGATGCGGTTGTTATGGAAATACCACCTAAGCGCATCAGGTGTTCGCATATTCGTGGTTAGCCTAACACATCCAAGGCGGCAACCCGCAAGATTCATTACAGAAGACGATGAGGATGAAGAGAAGGAACTTCTCCGAAAAAGAATGCCGACGGATAGTACGAACCGCACTCCGCCGCATCACTATTGTTTGAGGCAAGATTAAAATCCGTACCCTATATCAACCCAGCTACAAGTCAGCCGTCCAGGGAAACCCCGTTTCCGATAACCACTGTAGCCGGGTGGCGAATAACACCGTGCGGAATCAGAGTAATTGTTACTGCCGCCAAAGATTCGGAACAAGCTAAACGATGTAAACATAAGGAACCCATATCCCCGTCCACTGATGGCTGACAAAATTCCGGAATTCCAAGCCAATGGGTTAATAGCTAAGAGCTTTAATTTGTTCATCAAATCTACCTTGCCTGGTTAATCACTCCGCGATGGCACATATGTGATACAACACAACTGTCCTTGCTTAATTTCGGTGAAGTAATGCATCAAGCAGACGGACGCTAAAATCCCGGGGTGAATCGAACCCTCTTTGGTAGGCAACTAACGATAAAATGCATTAACTGAGTAACCAGTCACAGGCTCTCGGATTAGTACGAATACCCTAATTCGTCCCGCTGCCTTGTTGACAGGCTGTTAAGCCAAAGGACTGATGTCACCTGAAATTGACTTCGAGCATCCTCTTGAGCAACTGTGTAGCATCACGCCCTCTGACAAAACCATGAACTCAACTAGCACCGAACATCCTTCGCAATCTCCCACTCCGATATAGTCCGTCTCCCATATACCTTCCAAACAAGCAAGAATGTACTTTGTCAATATTTCCTGACCCCACGAACAAAGGTCCGACACCGGTTACGCTTTGTGTCAACTGAGGTAAGGAATTAAATAGAGTCGGTGATGTTAAACTAAAATGCTACACTGATGCACTAGCGTCGAGTCAACACCGAATATCACGGGGAACAAACACATCATGCGCACACCGTCAGTGGTAAGCTCACAACACAAATGCGCACCATTAGAAAAATGAGGACCTCGTTGCAGGAAAAATAAAGCTAACTAAAAGAAATGCAGATGGATACAGGAGAGAACAAGCGTGCATTTGAAGCTCTCACATGGGCGACTAATCGAGGAAATCGCAAACTTGAACAAGTAATCGAACACTACCAAACAATAAACACTTCTATGTCTGTAAATGCGTTCATGGCCTTGTTAAGGAATGTGGGATTTCACGGTAAACCGAAATACAAGGAACACCAAGAGCGCGCTAACCGAATTTGCTAAGTGGCTAAAATGAGCATGAAACAGCACAAAGGTAGCAAAATAGATCACCTAAGGAAGACCTGTCGGGAATCCTACACTAACTGTCGTTTTTGTGCGATGTGCAATGCAAATTTAGCATCAAATAAAATATGAATTTAAGGAACCATGGCTAACGGACGATACCGGATGATTTTAGGTCCTTCAGAATCGCAGTGGACAACGCTAACGTAAATATAACTGAGCATAGTGGAAGGTTCTTAACATTGGAAGCATATAAGCAGACATGACTGATCGATATTATGACCATGTAAAAACGCATGTTTCGTATGATTAACCCTATTCGGTCAAAGCGAATACACATTACCAATGACTGCTGCACTCAATTTCGCCATTATCATGGCACTGTGAGCAAACTGAGATGATCGATACTCCAGACAGGACCAGGAACAGGCTTGAGGAGTTGCGAGCAGCTCACCTGTGATTGGACTTGAAATTATCAAATGCAACCGCACTGCAGATCAGAAGTAGTTTAATCCAACCTGTCATCTGATGTCATGCAATGCATTTGCCAGCAGAAGTTACACGCAGGAGGATGAAAGTTGGCACGTGTTCACAGATAGAGGTGGTACGAGTTGGGGCAAAGCACACCGAAGTTCACGAGATGTAGCGATGCGTACAGCCCATATAATTACAATAGCTCGGTTTGTGAACGGCGTCAGACAAGCCGTTGGCGAACAGTTGTTTTCGACAATTTTCATGAAAATGTGTTCGGTGCTCAGTGATCAAGAACTGGGTAGAATCCCAAGCTGAAAAAAGCAAACGTAAAACGTGTTCAAGTGGTCATGCTCACGTGAAACATACGGCAAGGAGCGCGACATACGTCCCAAGATTGGAGGCGTGAAGATTTCACAGAAAAACAAAGTTTGTAGTGAAGGAAAGTAGAGAAGCCACAAGCAACGACGACAGAAAATTCGATCAAGTAGTTATAGATTTACTTAACCAGTGCATAGATCCCCAACGTAGCAATAAGGTGGGTGTAACTCCATAGGATAGAGACCTTGCCAATTCGTACTGAAGGCAGTAAACGGTCGGCAGTATTGCATTCCTCACATCTGATGTGAACACTGAGTGAGCAATACGATGCAAATCAGGTTGCAGGTAACCGCGTGGTGATCAGCTATCCACTTTGTTGGCTTGTTGAACAACCTCCAACTGAGTGGTTCGGGATTCCCCCGTTCCTGTCAATGGTTCGACAGCAGTGTTCCAGGATGCGATGGGTTTTCGCCCGGCAAGCATTCTCTCTATAAAAAGCCATATGTCTATTTAACAAGGTGATGTGGCGGATGTGACTTACTACGAAATAAAGTCGCTGCCCATTGGTTTTCGTGTTTTAGAGCACCCGCCATTTGTCTTGGATTGCGACACGCAATCGCAATCGTGGCCTCGGTTGAGTTTGAAGTCAGCCTCTGCCAATACGGTCACTGGGACCGTCACCGAATTGGAGGGTTTCGGTGTCGCTCTCCCATTCCTGCACTCCACGAACGACGCTGTGTCAAGCACTGCTTGCGGAGCTCAATCGCCCAGTGATCATGATGATAGCCGCCAAGCACTACGCACCGTGGTTCACTCCCAGCTCGGCTATCTTTACCTGATGAGTCTAAACTAAGACGAAACTGTCAGTCGTTGAGTGCAGGGATGGGAGAGAGCCACACGGAAACCCTTCACTGCCCTTTGCTTCACTCTGGTGGAGCAGTGTATTTCAGCAATCCGATGCTGGGGTGAATTGGCAAGTGTCCAAACGAAAGTCGTACGAACTGAGTAATCGGACACCGGTTCCCAATGGAGGCGATTCTCTGAATTCACTCCGCTGCCTTGTGGGTAGGCTAAACCAGCCAAAGGTTCGGGGTGGTGTCCCCTAAGACAACACCCTACCTCGGCTTGGGTAACCGGGTAGTATCTCGCCCGGTGACGAAACCATGGATGCTGCAACCACTATTACTATATCGTTCACTCACGCTCTTGTGATCCTCACTAATTACACACCTCTATCACACGCCAATCCTATCTTCGTTAATATTTCCTCTGAAGCTACCTCTGATGGCAGCCACGTCCATGTCCAAAGAGTCCGAAAAGTGGCCCACCTTCGGACCCGTTCCCCGTGTCGGCTAGCAGCTTACAGCATTAGAACTCGTATGCAGATCGGATAACAAGCCGGCTTAGTGCTTACCTTGGAGTCGCTTGCTAGTGATATCTGTGGTCTTTTCGAGACTCGGTTACAGGACTCCAGAACCATAGTTAAGTTGATGTTCTCCGCCGATCTCGGGACCAAATATTCCCTGCATTTGTCTGGTGACAGAGGCTGCTGCAGCTGGCTTGTCTGGTGTTGGCACTGCATTGAGTGACAGAGCTAAGGCCACGCTGCTCGATTGGTTCCCAATTGACAGCCGGTTGTGTGTGGTTCGACTTCAAGGCTCATGTAGAATAAGTAGGCATCGTACGGAGAGACGAAATTTACTTGTGGCTTCGGCCTATGCCTTAAGCGAATGCAGCTGTGCAATAATTAAGGACGACTTTTACCACTGACTCCACCAGATTCTGAGTAAAGCCGAAAAATCCGATGTCATCGTCCTTGCCGAACACCTCAATGCACCAGTCAGTCGCTTGCTACCATGTGAAGATGTTTTTAATGAGAATCGCTCGGAAATCGGAGAGCGAGTTCTCAGGTTATGCGAAAACAACAGGTACTTTTTCGCGAGCACGAACATCAGGCATCCGAGGCGACGCGCCGCCACCTGGTGGCATGCCCCTTCGCCAACACAAGTGGTCAAAATTTGATCGCATAGCAACCAGCTTCAGATGGCTGGGCAGTGTACGGGATTGCAGATCGACTTCGTCCACTTATAACGAAAAAGATCACGCTCTGGTATATGCGGACATCTGCACGCGATTTCGTGGCTACTCGAAAGCAAAGCACCGTACGATGGATATTAACAGACTAGTTGACTCCTCCATACAAGTGGCATAGCAATAATCCTCCTTATCAGATGCACTCGCTAGTACTTCACCTAGAGATGTCGAACATCACTGGAATTTCTTGCAATAGGCGCTGCTTTCTTTCGGTCAAGCATACTGTGGAATCGCTGGGCGTTCTCTGAGAGGCTGGATCTCTGCACGCTCAGTGGAATTGTTTGACCGTCGTCAGAGTATTCCAGCTGATTCAAGCTACAATGAAGTCCGCCGCAACCTCAACCAACAACTAGAGCAAAGCTTAGGTAAAGATCGCGAAGCTTGGTGGTCTCAGCGCGCTTAGGAGATGGAGACATCAGCTCTCTCTGGAAATTCTCGCAAGCTTTTCCAAATCATTTGGACCATTGGCCACAGAAGACCTGGCGTCTGTGAAGCCATTTGCGTTGGCGGATAGACCGCTGGGCCCAGCACTTCTACTCTCAGTTCAGTTGGCTTCCTTCATCTGGTTGTTTAACAAGTGTGCCTAGTTGTGAGCCTTGGAATGCTTTGCTGAAACCACCTACAGAAGCGGTCTGTTTTGGGCTACGTCAGTTGAAGCGATTCAAAGCTGTTGGTTCAGACAGACATCCTCCGCAGCTGTTCAAGTACGGTGGCGAGGCAACTGACAACCAGTTAACAGCTGTTCTCCAAGATCTGGAGTGTAGAAAAGGTTCCATCTTCTTGCAGCGCGTCGATTATCTAATCTTCAGAAAGGGCGCTAATACCTAATGCGCGAACCACAGAGGAGGCGGTCTAATATTCCTCATCTTCAAATTGCTAACATCCATTCTACGGCGCAGACTAACACCGATTCGAGAACCACATTATACTACCCAACAACATCCTTTCTGCAAACCCGGCCCAGATGTGTGAGGTTTTCAAAGAATACTCATCGTTTTTCACAGAGCCGTGCATTGTACTGATGGCAAACATCCCCACCAAAAATGTAGATTACATCAGTACTGTTGAATTTGGGCAATCGGACATTAGAACGCTAATATACTCAATGCGAAGGAGCTTTTATCCTGGCCCGGATGGAATACCGTCTGCTATGCTCAAATTTGGTAGCCAGGATATCCCCATTCTGCCTCAAAATATTTTTATGTTATCCATGAAGTCTGGGATTATTCCAAATGTGCGGAAATATACGTTGGTTTCACCACGATATGTGGCTTGTCAAGTACAGACGGCCCATCAGCTATAACTCAACTTGCGTCGAACAATGGAAAGGATAAAAAAAAATCAAAATTGCTGAATTCGTAGCGTCCTGAAATTTGATCAATACTTCCCAGAACGGATTGCTGAGAACACAGTCATGTATTGTTTGCCAAGTGCAATTTCTAAACCTCGTTACTCGTTCCATTGACCGTGGTAAGCGTCTGATCATCATTTTGTTTGATATCCGCAGAGCCTCCGATCGGGTACTGCATGAAATCTCCTATCGAAAGTACATACCTTTGGTATATCTGACAATTTGCATTCTTGGATAGCATCCTACATTTCTGGCCGGCATAAGGCAGTTGAAATACTAAGCAATACTTCCACGAGTACGCATATATATATATATATATATATATATATATATATATATATATATATATATATATATATATATAGCGGTAGTTTGTTCCACATCACTGCATATCGGTTAAGAAAGAAATTTTATCTTAAGCTAATTTTTTTCCTTTTCGATTCATAACCTGCTATCTCTATTCCTTATATTGTACTTGAGGGAAACTTGCCGTACAACCTCAGTGTCTGAGGTAAAGACGCGTTTGTGGATTATATCAAACATGAAGTTCAGGTTAAGTTTGAGCCTCTTTAACTAGTGAGGTTCCTATGTTCATCTCACAGCAAAGGTCATAGTAGGTAAGATCACCAGGCTTTCTCATTAGGCGCTTCCTAAAGTAGCGTTGCACTTTTTCTATTGATCCATCACTTTCTCAGATTGGGGTACATTAATGAGCAGTATTCGAGTAGGAGACGAATACGGGTTTTATACAGGTAAATTTTGGATTCATTTAAAATAAAGGATTTTAATGTTAGCCCTCCTAGTTTACGAGTTTTGCAACCGTGTACTGTACCTGTTCGACGAAATTGAAGGGGATCGAGTAGTGTATTCCAAGATCACGAAGTGTGAGACTGGTGGACAGGACTTTGCCTTCTAGCACCAAAGAATTTGGTGCAATACTGCACCAAAAACATATGCAGCTGCACTTTTTGGATGAGAGTTCTATTTCCTACTTGCTGCAACAAGTTTCCAGCTCGTGCAGTCCCGCATGTATTTCGGCTAGTGCCTTAGTAAAACTGTCCAAATCGAACTCGTAGACAATTTTAATGTCATCTGCGAATACATATGGTTTGCCGTGTATGATAGCATCGAAGACGTCGTTAATGCATATTAAAAACAGGACGGGCCCTAGAACACTTCCTTCGATCACGCCACTTATGACTTTTCTACTCGTGGAAGTGGCTGGCTTACCGAACAACCTCCTCGTGGTGACAACTGGGTGGTTCGGGATTTTCCCGTTCCAGTGAATGGTTCGGCGGCAGTGTTTCAGGACGTGGGGGTTTTCGCGTGGCAGCATAAAGTTGCTGGAATACAATGCTTCGCCAGGATGAAGCAAGGGGCAGTGACATTATTTAGTGGCGAGTCACGTCCGCCACGTCACCGTGTTGTTAAACAGACATATGTGGCTTTTATAGGGAGAACGCTTGCCACGCGAAAACCCCCCACGTCCTGAAACACTGCCGCCGAACCATTCACTGGAACGGGAAAATCCCGAACCACCCAGTTGGCACCACGAGGAGGTTGTTCGGCAAGCCAGCCACTTCCACGAGTAGAAAAGTCATAAGTGGCGTGATCGAAGGAAGTGTTCTAGGGCCCGTCCTGTTTTTAATATGCATTAACGACGTCTTCGATGCTATCATACACGGCAAACCATATGTATTCGCAGATGACATTAAAATTGTCTAAGAGTTCGATTTGGACAGTTTTACTAAGGCACTAGCCGAAATACATGCGGGACTGCACGAGCTGGAAACTTGTTGCAGCAAGTAGGAAATAGAACTCTCATCCAAAAAGTGCAGCTGCATATGTTTTTGGTGCAGTATTGCACCAAATTCTTTGGTGCTAGAAGGCAAAGTCCTGTCCACCAGTCTCACATTTCGTGATCTTGGAATACACTACTCGATCCCCTTCAATTTCGTCGAACAGGTACAGTACCCGGTTGCAAAACTCGTAAACTAGGAGGGCTAACATTAAAATCCTTTATTTTAAATGAATCCAAAATTTACCTGTATAAAACCCGTATTCGTCTCCTACTCGAATACTGCTCATTAATGTACCCCAATCTGAGAAAGTGATGGATCAATAGAAAAAGTGCAACGCTACTTTAGGAAGCGCCTAATGAGAAAGCCTGGTGATCTTACCTACTATGACCTTTGCTGTGAGATGAACATAGGAACCTCACTAGTTAAAGAGGCTCAAACTTAACCTGAACTTCATGTTTGATATAATCCACAAACGCGTCTTTACCTCAGACACTGAGGTTGTACGGCAAGTTTCCCTCAAGTACAATATAAGGAATAGAGATAGCAGGTTATGAATCGAAAAGGAAAAAAATTGGCTTAAGATAAAATTTCTTTCTTAACCGATATGCAGTGATGTGGAACAAACTACCGCAAAAGCTGAGAACGTGTGACTCAAAGAGCGTTTTTTGTACTCTAATTAACAAGGAAATGACTGAATAAAGTGAAGGATATGTTAAACATAGACGTGAGTATAGCTATGTTGTATAAGGAAAGGCCGAACGCTCTGTAGCAAATGACAAAATTCTCTGACTCGAAGTCAACCCAATTCTACCACATTTTTTATTTATAAAACAACCTTATTCCGCACTTCTAACTCTCCTTTCTGTCCGGAGGAATCAAATGACAAATTGCGCAGCGATTAGCGAAACCCGTCAATATCATTCCCTAGAAACCTCGGCTGCCTCGATTGGATTGAACACAAACCCTTCTTGATCATTCAATTCCAAATGCGATCGGATTAACCCTACAGTCCGTGTACCGCAATATCGAGACACACTATTCATTTATTTTTTATTTATAACTACCTTTTCACACTCCTACTGTAATGTTAAGTTCAAATGCAAGCTCAAGTTGGCGTGGGACCACAACGAGAAGAGAATCCCGTGAGTGTACCGTCTTGAGTGGATTATTGGGCCAGGAATTGATGAAGTGCTCAGTTATTGATGGATCTAAAACGGAACACCCGTATCGCAGCCTGGTCAACCATTTAATGCCCATATTTCCTGCCCTAGCAGTCCCTGCTGTGGCAGTCACGTGAAGCAAAGGGTAGGAAGAGAAATCGAAGGTACAGAATAAGGAAGTGCACTTGAAATAATAAAACAAGACCAATGCATGAAGAAAAGTAGAGAAAAGAAAATCGAAGTATGAAGATGCGAGTTACTCAGGAAAAAGGAAAGGTTTCGTGTTGCCACCTAAGAGAGTCAAGTTGCCGCTCAAACCGGTTAACCGAAGATTCCCTGATAACACTTTCCGGAAGCATGTTCCAGCGCTCGATGACTCAGCGTGACAGCCGGATTTCCGCCCTGATCCGATCGGACCGCGGTTTGTCCAGCTTCAAGGAATGACCGCGTAGAACAGACAATCTAGCGGGACTGAATAGCCAATATAAATGTGGATCAACCTTCGCAGTTAAGGTACGGTAGGTTAGGATTAGGTTCCCTCAAAGCCTTCGGTAGTGTATTGAATGCATTCCCAAACTAAGCAGACGCTCCGGGTACGTCCGTTCCCGTAATCCCTCGACTAACCTAGTACCCACCCGTAAATATTACTTTTTCTGTTGCGAAGACGACAGTCAAGGATCAGATAACTAGTCTCATTGTTCAGCGCTATGAATTCCTGTACTTTTCGAACGCAAGCAAATGATAAATCTGAGAATCTTTTAAGAACTGTCTAGCATATCGATATTTCGAGCAGTCATCCGTTCTTGACACTTCCCTGTAAAATTTGGCCGATGTCTCTTGCGCACTTATTTTATCAGCGTCTTTACTTCACTGCTGACCCCGACTGGATCGATCTCTGGAGGTGACGGATTTAAGCTTCCAACGCTAATAATAATTTACACGCAAGGCTTGTTGCCATTGATTCCCTGGCGATAAATAAATGCTTCACTCAAAAATAAAGCTGATGGTTAGGGCTAGGTGGTTTGCCTGTCCACGGTAGATACACAATAAAACAGCTATAAAGATGAGTTACATAAGTGATAGTTTACTTGCTTTAAAAGTAACACTGGCACACGGCCAGATGGGGTATGGAAGTGTGGGTGAAATCCATCGAGAGAATAATTAAAATAGAAGCAGGTCCCCAGTAGGTGGTCCCCGTCCCAGTCGTTTTATTTATGTACACTTGTTATCTTTTAAAAATTTCACAATCCTCCCGAAATATTTAACCGAACAATTGGCCATGTCCGCCAAAAGACTTGAGGACTGATTTGGAAAATTCGAAAAATATAACCAGCTCCTTGAGATTTTGCCGTACACGAAAAATCGTAACATCCAGTCAGACAGTATTTCGCACAGACGAGGAGTATACCATCGTCATTTATGCACCACAAATTCATATTGCACATGTAAGAGCATGGTACCACTTGTACATATTTGAGCTGCGCCAAATATGGACGCAGCTGCTCATGTAAAAAATATAGCCATCATTACCATATTATTAAAGTTCCGTGAGGAACAATCTGCGTTCCGCTCCAGGTGAAGAAGTGTAGTGACCATGACATTTTACCCCATCAAACATCACATTCAGACTTGTGCACATTTTGTTTTACTTTGCACCCATCCCAAGCCTATATATACTGGACTGCAATTTTGAACCGTGTTCGCCATCTTGTCCGCGCGTTGCCGGCTGTTGCGTTCCTACGTGGTGTTACTCATTGCTTCACCACTCTCTCCCATTGTCCTCAAGCTACATTTACATAGCTATTGTACATAGCTATTTTCTCAAGACATTCTTTATATCTTGCCGTCTTCTGTCTTACTGGGCTACGGTTTTCTTGTGTAGCATTCGTCAAGCCGCTACATAATTGGTGACCCCAATCGCATTCCGGTGAGTTCGTTCCATTTCTTTGGTTTTTCCACGCAAACCATGGCCTCAGTTTCTAAAAAGTGTGAAGACTCACAGTCTGTGCAAGCGGTATCTCTGGTAGTTCCACCATTTATTGAAAAAGATCCCGTTTTATGGTTCATGCTTTTAGAAGCTGAGTTTACTTCTAAGCATGTCACTAGCGATTCTGCAAAGTTTAACCACTTGCTCACATGCCTGCCAACTGATATTACTATAGAGCTACGCGATCTTATTATTACATCTCGTTCTCCCGACCGTTATACTTTGCTCAAGAACGCTGTAATAAAGCGTGTTACTCCCTCCGAGAAGTCCCGCTTGCATAAACTTTTTACTGGTCTACAGCTAGGTTCTAGTAAGCCATCCGCGCTATTGCTAGAGATGCGTGGTCTTCTTCAAGGACTGCATATGGACGAGTCGCTGCTTCGAGAGTTATGGCTTCAGCGTTTGCCTGAAAACGTACAAGCTATGCTATCGCTTGCGAAATCGCAGCCTTTGTCAGAAGTTGCAGATATTGCTGATGATATGATGGATCGCTTCACCGGACCACCGTGTCCGTCGTCTAGTTCTCTTCGCTTATCTGACGTAGATTTTACGGTTGACCCTTCGGTCCAAACCATCGACACCACTACTCCACCTTCCACTGGTGAGCTCTTAACAGAGATAGCCGCGCTACGGCAAGGAGTTCAAAGCTTAAAGTTACATCGGCACCAACGGGATTCTCCATCCCGTTCCCCTAGCCCATCTGGAAGACGAAGACGACGCCCAATTTGCCGTTATCACACACGTTTTGGAAGTTCCGCTAGAAATTGTATAAAACCATGCTCATTTCCCGTAACGAGAAAAAGGACAGGCCGACACGTATTGGCGACGAACGCCGTCGGCCGAAGTCGTCCAAGTCGCCTATTCAAAATCGTTGATAGGAACACCGGGATCATGTTCCTGGTTGATACCGGGGCGGAAGTTAGCGTGATCCCACCGGTTCCAGGCGACGCGACTAAGTCACAGACAACTAACTTGAGTGCTGCTAACGGCACTGCTATTCGAGTCTTCGGTCAACGCTCCCTTACCATTGACCTCGGACTACGACGTCCCTTTCGATGGATTTTCACCATCGCTGCCGTTCCATTTGCTATATTGGGTATCGACTTCCTCCAAAACTTCGATCTTCTCGTCGATGCGCGTCATCGCAAACTCGTTGACCAAAAGACCCAGCTTTTCACATGTGGAGTTCGCACACCTTGTGTTTCTGTCACTCCCATTTACATCCAGCCTGAAGCTGATAAGGAATTTTTAGATCTGTTCAGACAGTTTCCGCAGCTCGTCCGCTCAGCTGACGCTACACTTCCGGTCGCATCTAGCGTTACGCACCATATACGAACCCGTGGCCCACCGGTTTCTGCACGGCCACGACCTCTCGCCCCTGATAAGCTAAAAGCAGCTAAGGCGGAATTCGAGCACATGCTCGAACTTGGTATCATCCGTCATTTTCGTCCTTTTCTAGAGGGCAGAAGCTTTACCGTCTTTACTGACCACAAACCTTTAGTTTATGCCCTCGACTCGTCATCGACCTTAACGCAATCTACAGAGCCACCTGTAACGACGCCCAGCTTTACAGCTCCACCACAATCCCAGTCACCCGATTCGCCTCAAACTAATACCAGTCACGGTAGAAGAGTTCGTAAACCTGTTCGTTTCTCCGATTTTGTCGAATTCATCTACACCACATGAATCTTTTTCATTTTCTCTCGTTTGTATTATGCTTTTCCGTAAATATCTGATTCTGTCTCCCCGAGTTATTTTTTCCCCAACAGGTAAAGTCATGAGGCTGGCACGTTTGGGTCCGTCCGTTCAATGCTTGGCTGTTTCTCAATGGTTTGGTCGTTTGGATGCTTTGGTCTACCCCCAACGCTTTGTCGTCTCGCCCGCCCACGTTGGCTTTTGGATCGTGGTTTGCTTGGCTCAATTTGGCTCGCCTTGGTCGTTTGTCTGGCTCGCCTTCCTGGCTTTGGCTGTTCGTGTGCCTGGCTCGTTGTTTTTGGCCCCTCACGGCTCGCCAGTACGAACAGGATTTCAGCTTCGTTGTGGCAGTGGATTGGAATGCGGTGGGGGGAGTGACCTCTCCCAAGCGCACCGTCTTTCAGCAGCGGTGAAAGTTCCTACCGGCCCTTTTTCTGGATTATCCAGTTTTTTTGTAGTCCGGTGTGCCCGCTGGGACGGCCCACCGATGATGCATCCCAATCCACAAGAAGATTAAATAATCCAAATACAACCGAACTCCTGTGATTCTGCCTTTATACATTTGCAAGCCAACAGCGATCGAAGTCCTCGTCCCTCGGCCTTCTAGGGGGAGGCCTGTGTAGTGACCATGACATTTTACCCCATCAAACATCACATTCAGACTTGTGCACATTTTGTTTTACTTTGCACCCATCCCAAGCCTATATATACTGGACTGCAATTTTGAACCGTGTTCGCCATCTTGTCCGCGCGTTGCCGGCTGTTGCGTTCCTACGTGGTGTTACTCATTGCTTCACCACTCTCTCCCATTGTCCTCAAGCTACATTTACATAGCTATTGTACATAGCTATTTTCTCAAGACATTCTTTATATCTTGCCGTCTTCTGTCTTACTGGGCTACGGTTTTCTTGTGTAGCATTCGTCAAGCCGCTACAGATGTGTGGACCCAATAGTTCAATAGTGTATGATGGGATAAAAAGCATTGGCTTTAAAAGACCCGTAGGATGGTAAATGCAAAATAAACAAAAATCATTAGATTTCGACATGGAACTGAAATGCCAATAGTCTAAACCTAGTACATCACACCACAATGTGTTGTTTGTCACTCAGATGAATGTCTAACAATTGTTTGAAGGCTGTAATGTTCGGAGCGTTTACCACATGCGTTGGCAAATCATTGTGAACAGATTCTAAGAAAATAAAAATATTTTCTACAGTTTAATCGGGAGTATTGGATTATCAGCTTGAGGTTATGACCTCTCGATCGCTTATATGAGGCTAGGGTGAGCAGCGATTTGCACGGGTGATCGCTTTCCGTTAATATCCGGTATGCGAGAATGAGATCTCCGCGTAGTCGTCGGTATTCGGAGGAAAACATTCCGATTAAACTGAGACGCACTTCATAATTGAGACCAAATAATCCGCGTGTTGCCTTCGTAGCTCTTCGTTGGGGCTGCTCTAAGAGATGAATGTCCCGTTTTAACCATGGGCACCAAGCCTGAACGGCATATTCGACGTGGGGACGGATATAGGAGTTGACAAGCATGGGTACCAACCGTCGTTCAAAAACACCAAAAGCTCGCCTCAAAAGTCTCAGATTCATGTTCGCCACGTTTGCTGCTTTCGAACATTGGAGCGAATTCCCAAGACTTTCTTGCACAATGATACCTAAGTCTTTTTCTGTGGTCACGCGCCGTAAAACGTACTGCCCCAAGAGGTACGTGTTGGTAAGATTGTTGCGCAATGACAGTAGGTGACACTTGGCAGGATTCAGGGGGAGGTGGTTTATATCTGCCCATTTGTTGATTCGATCCAAAGCATTCTGGAGGAGGGCACAGTCTGATGTTGAGCAAATAACTCTCCAGATTTTTGCGTCATCTGCAAAAATTTGCATCGAGGATTGAATATTATCCGGGAGGTCGTTAATGTAGACCAGAAAAAGGAGGGGACCAAGGATGGATCCTTGAGGAACACCGCTGGAGATGCAGAGGGTTTCCGAGAGGGCATCGGCGACTCTGACCTTGATCATTCTGTCATGCAAATATGCTGCTAGCCAGGTGAGTAGGGAACCATGGATACCGTAGGCACGAAGCATATGAAGCAGAGCTAAGTGATTGACTCTGTCGAATGCCTTCGAAAAGTCTAGGTAAATCACATCAAGGGGGGATCCCTCATCAAGCGCTTTGGTCCATGAATCCCGAGCAAGAAGCAGATTTGTGAGGCAAGATCGTTTGCGCCTAAAGCCGTGTTGGAGGTGAGAAATTAGCTTCAGACACTCAAAGTATCGTGTAATTTCATCTGCAACTAACGATTCCATTACTTTTGATAAAACAGGGAGGAGAGTAATGGGTCGGTAGTTGGCAGGATCCGATCGCTTACCTCCTTTGTATATCGGAGTGACTATCCCGCTTTTCCACTCAGACGGAAGTGTTTGGGAATTGAGTAGACTTTGGAAAAAGCTTGCGAGGTGTGCTGCTATGGTGGGAGCAAGAGTTTTAAGAACTTTGGGTCTGATCTTGTCGACTCCCGGAGCGCTATTTTCTATTAGAGACCGTAATTTGATAGCGACAGCTGCTGAGGTAAAACTGACAGTTGATATGCTGACCACGTTGGGTGAATGCTGGTTTGGCAAAGGTTCTATGGCGTTTGCAGTCACTGTGCCAAACTGCAGAAGTAGTGCGTTTGCAGCATCCACAGCAGTAGTCGTTAGGCCACCATCCGTCTTGAGTGGTGGTATTCCTGTTTTAACTTTCCTTCTGCTGTTCACGTACCTGTACAGCAGTTTTGTATTGTTCGTGAATTTAAGTACCATGTTTTTTTGCCATTCGTACTTATCGGCTCTAATCAGAGATGTGCAATAGTTCCTCACTATTTTGTAATTCTCCCAGGTGGCGTCGCAATTGTTCAGCGCGTATTGTCTCCAGATCTCGTCTCTGGTGCTAATCCATTTACGCGTTCTGCTTCGGATCCAGGTGTTGGTCCGGCGCGGCACTCGTAATGGTATGACTTTAGAGGCTGCTTGCGTGACACAGCTAATTTTGTCTTTTAGTTCGTTCCACGCGTCGTCTGCCGTGCTCTGCAGATTGAGGTCCCAGTTGACGGTTGTCGCTAGGCTGTGAAGCACGGAATAGTTGGTTATAGTTCGTCGGTTTTCATGTCTGATTTCAATAGTATTGGCGTAACACACATAGGCAAAACTTAACACTGAGTGGTCACTGTTGCCTAATGGTGGATCGTATGAAATTGTCTCAATCATCAACTCTTCGTTGGATAGGAGTAAATCCAGAAGCGATGGCTTATTTGAACCGCGGCGTCTAGTTGGTCGGTGCACCTGGTTGTACAGAGCTGCTGTATCCATAAACTCAAGAAGTTTTGCTTTGAAGTAAGGACCACTAGAAGTCGCTGAGACAATTAAGGGTACATTAAAATCGCCCATGATTAGACAATGTGAGTACTTTTGAGAAACTGCATAATGAAGCGCGTTTAACAGAATGTCATCTCGGTCTACGGTGGAGTTCGGTGGCCTGTAGACAACTGCCAACAGACAAGCATCCCACGTCTTCTTCGAAGGTTCACCACATCGGCCAGGTATCCGCATTCGGCAAAACAAAGCGTCGGAGACAGCAAGGTGACGTTCGTTAATAGCCTCACATCTCAGACAATTCCGATAGTACAGAACAACGCCGCCACCGCGAGATGGACGATCATTGCGAATAACTGGCATATCACTGATTTCGATTTCCGTGTCGAGCATGTCTGCCATTGGAGAGCCAGGTTCAGTTACAGCTATGATATCCCAATTGATTATGTCGATGGCGCAATTCAGGTAGCTTAGAGTTGAACCCCTGAGCGTTTGTGTAGCAGCACTGTATCTGTTGACACATTAGGAGCTCGGTTCGTTGTGGTTGACCGGCATTGATTGTGACGTTCTGCGTACGTTTTTTTATCAGAAGCGTTTGCACATTTGTCTGACCTGAGTTAGGAACAACCGAGTCCGGTTCGTCTGTATCTGTGGCTCGTACTTTGTTTAGGCACGGTCTTAAACGTACTTCAGGTGGCCTACGTTTTCTGTTGTCGTGCCACGCTTGGACGGCCGTTGATACCATCTCAGGTGTAGCCACCGTGACTTTCAAAATTTTTGGCCCGTTACCCTGATAGTTTAAGGAGGCTGCTAGACGGGTGACATCGAAAGTCACGATATTTTGTATGTTGTAGAGCTCCGTTATGTACCTCCACTCTTCTATATCGTGCTTCTGATGTTCATTTATATCGCCATGGTTAAGTTCTGGAACACCGTGGACCAGCACTGCTTTCTTCGTCGCATCATGTCGGGACGTGACTGGGTCGGATTTCCATTTTTGCCTTTCTATCCATGGTTTAGCTGGGAAAATGTGGGCGATGAGAGAGGAATTCGTTAGCTTGTGGCCTGTCAGGAGCGTATACGTTCCGCCCCCTCATCGAGCAGCTGCCCCTTCACTAGCTTACCATCGTCGCCGTTTTGGACATCCGAGCTGCGTTCGACTCCGTCGAGCGGCCTGCTTTGTGGCGTTGTCTGTATAGGAATGGAGTACCCGAAAAATACACCGCCATAAATCATGAAAACCTTGACCCCCCCCTCTTCTCTGGATGCTGACCGGCACTGGTTAGCCTTGCAAAACACCATGCTGTTTGCAAATGCGTCCATCTGCGGCTTCGTTCGCTGCACAGCTAAAAGCTGGACCTCGGCAACTTCATCGGAACCCCTAGATGGTCGACGCGCTGCGCCCGCTGACACGGAACACAAAGAAAGCCTTCGGTCTATGTCTCTACAACTGAAAGCAATCCTTCGCTCTAACCGTGAATTCTGGTGGTCTAGACGTGCTGCTGAGATAGAGGCCGCTGCATCGGTTGGAAACTGCCGCAGTTTGTTTTGCCTCATCAAGACCACCGGTTGCAATTCACATGCCATCAGTCAGACAATCTGTGTTAGACGGCACAAAATCCACCAACGTGTAGAAGCGATTGGAATGCTCGGCCTATCCATCTCCATCGGATTGCGCCTGAATTGTTCTCATTGACCCTCCTACCCAAGTAGTGGGCCGAAGAGCAATCCGACCTTTGGTACCTATAAAGCACCCGGCTATGACAGCTTTTCTCCGGCTCTTTTCAAAGTTGACGGGGATGTACTTGTCAACGGTCAGTCTGTGGCCGAGTGGTCTACACGTTTGGCTTGCAATCATAAGGTCACTGGTTCGAATCCTTGTAGGAGCGGGTGACTTCTCGCGCAGCTGGCAATGGTCGCGCGGCAGTGAAGAGTCCTTACGGCGTACAACTAACGGTTTAGTTTTACTTGCCAACGAAGTGCTCACGCTTTCCACAAGGGTTTAAACTGATGAGAAAGTCCCTAACTCATGGGGAGACACAATCGTTGTCCCGCTTCACAAAAAAGGCCCCCGGGAAGATTTCGCTAATTGCCGCGGAATCAAGTTGATCTTAGTTGCCGCCAAGATTTTTGTGTCCATCTTACTTCACAGCTTATCCTCCGAGAAGAACAAACCGGTTTTCGCTCAGGCCGAAGTTGCATGGATCTAATCTTCTAGCTCCGACAAATTCTCGAGCTCCGCCACGTCCACCATCGACCAACAATCGTATTGTTCCTGGACATCCGCGCGGCATTCGACTAAGTAGACAGAGCTGCTTTGTAGAATTGTCTACTAAGCAAGGGTGTGCCCGACAAGTTTGGCGCCATTCTGAAGGAACTGTAGTCACACGTCGAACGAAATTAGAGAAAACTTTCCGCTTGGTTTGCTGTCACCAGCGGCGTTCGACAAGTTTGCCCTATTCACATTTCCTCTTCAATTTTTCCAAAGAAGACGTGCAACGAGCGCTAGGTGTCCAGAATGGGAGTATTCAGCTTCTCTTTGGCGCCAGAATCGCAGACTTAGACTATACCGGTGAACTTGATTTGCTGAATGAGGGTCTGCAAACCGTTCAAAACAGCTTGAACCGGGTAGCGATTGAGGCATCCAATTATGGTTCGTATATCACCCTAGCCAAATGTAAAGAGATACTTCAGGATTGACAAGGGCCTGCGTCCGAGCTCACCATTGTTGATGACATACTGGAACAAGTAGAGTGCAAAGCATATAAAGAGTCGAATCACGGCTGGTAGCGGTATTGGATGCGACGGCTCGCAGCGCATTGTAAAAGCCCGCTTTGCTGTCATCCAACTTCGACACATATGGCATCGTAATGAGGTCAGTATCAAACTCAAGGGCAGGATGCAAATCGTTACTGTCCTAAAGGGCCTGCAGCAGGGATGTGAGACAATCTGCTCGCTCGAAAGACCAGACGACTGTCAGACTGAGACAACCGTGGCCTGCGAACGATCGCTCGTGTGTGGTGGCAAAATCCCATAAGCAATACGAAGGTCCGCGCACGATTTGCAATATCCATCGCTTAAATGGCAACCTGGTGGGTGAAACAATAGGCATCCGCGCGCGACTGGTGACTGTTCACCTACGACTCGGAAGAGGTAAGTTTGCCACGTTTATTAGTACCTACGGTCCGACCTTGTGTTATCCTGATGACATGCGTGACCAATTCTACTCTCAGTTATGCTCCGTAATACGGTCTGTGCCGAGGAGCTACCGACTGTTTCTGCTAGGTACTTTCAACGCGCGCGTTGGGCGTGATGCATCGGTGTGGACAGATGTTATCGGTCCGCATGGAATTGGTTCAGCGAATGCGAAGGGTGACAGGCTGCTCTCACTGTGTGCCACTCACAGCCTGACGATCACGAACATTCGGTTTGCACTGAGTACGAGTGATATAGCAACTTGGACGCACCCACGGAGTGGTGAGGCTCACCTACCTGCCCGTCGCAACGAGATTGGACCTTAACGTGGTGCGACGGTTTGCGTACCTCATTGACCCATTGAGCTATACCGGGTGATGCCCCCGGGCACCTACCAAGTTAGTAAATGGTGAGAGGTCAGACAAACCCAGTCTTCCGGTCCTCCAACTTAGAGGTTTGAAATGGGATGGCGTCCATTTCTGTAAAACTAAATCATTGCCACCTTCCAGCTGTCTTGCGGACAGGCTTTTGAGCCAAAAACTTCGGATGAGGACCCAAATCGTCCTTATGTCTAGGTCTGGGCGCTCTGGCAGTATTCCAGCCCACATACAACCACGACATTTACTTTTAAAACCATGACGCTCACCTGCTGGACTGTCATCGTACGTCAGCGTGATACGCGTGAAGTGCGCATGACACGTGTACTTCGTGGAGCTGAGTGTGGCACTGATCACAAGTTGGTGCGGATCAAATTGTACATATGTTTTCGGACATCTATGTGTTGCAATCTAGCCGTGAACCGGCGTAAATTTAACCTGCTCTCCAACGGTACTGTGGAGAAACGTGTTGAGCTGGAGAAGGCGATGGCTGCACGCATGTGTGATGTGGAATGCACAGCCACAGTGGGCGACCTGAGGCAGTACATTCGATATCAGATGACAGCTGCTTCCGAAGAGACCATCGGGCGCGCAAACTGTAAGCGACCCTATTGGTTTGCTGAGAACAATGCGACGATTAACGCATGGGTGTCGGAGAAGAATGCGGCATTTGCTGCACATGTGGCAGCGACTTGGGGAAGAAGATTCAGTTTCGCAAACTCCGACGGCGACTGACTCGAGAGCTCCGTCGCGTTAAAAATGTATGGTGGATGGAGAAGGCGAAACAGGTGGAATGCTACGCCGACCGCCGCCAATATAAGGAATTCTTTGACTCCTTGAAGACGATGTATGGACCGAGGTTGGAGCTGCTGAGGACGCTGATCGATGGTACTTCAGACGCTAACTGCACACAGACTGCAGACATAATGCAGATCTGGCAAAAACACTTTGTCTGTCTCTTGAACAACCGTTCAGAGATCGACTGGCCTACTTTGAACGGCCTAAAACAGCACGATGTGAAGGCAAGTCTGGTGGAAGCGCCGACACTGGATGAGGCGCTGTGAGCATTTGCTCAGCTGCGAAACGGTAAGCGCGCCGGTACCGACGGGATCCCTCATGAAGTAATGAAAATGGAGGAGCTGCGTTGTTGACTGCGCTGCACAACTTGGTGCTACATGTGTGGATGGAGGAGGAGGTGCCTTCTGGGCTGAAGGATGCCCTGGTGCAAAAACTGTACAAGGACAAAGGGAGCAAGCAATGTCGCACGAATCATCGTGGCATAAACGTGCTGAATTGTATGGGCAAGGTGTTTGCCCAAATCCTTCTCAACCGCCCTGTCAGTCCGGTTGTGAAACCCAATGTGGCGGAAAAGCTATGTGGATTCAGCTCGGGTCGCAGCACCACAGATATGGTGTTTGCGGCTCGTCAGTTGCAGGAGGAGTGCAGAGAACGACACCAGCTGTTGTACTCGCTTTTTGTTGATTTCACCAAGGCATTTGATACGGTGAACCGCGAGGCATTATGGATGGTGTTGGGTAACTTTGGTTACCCGCGTACGTTGTAAGTTAAATCGTATGTCTGCACAGTGGTATACGGGCGAGGGTGGAGCGCAATAGACAGACCTTGGATGAGTTTACAGTTCTCTCTGGTGTGAAGCAAGCTGTGTTTTAGCTCCTGTCCTATGTAATATTTATCTTCATGCAATGATGTCTTGTGCTTTTGATGCGGCTTGTGCTTACGGTGTTCGTGTGCAGCACCGTATTTACGGCACAATAGCGGTGTTGCGGCACAATAGCGGAGGTGTTTTCCCACCTCTAGCTGATGTGTATAATGATGATGAATGACCGTATTGATGGTGGGTTGCTGAACATCGGTCGTTTCGGTGCGATAACTCTAGTCTGTGAGACAACTATCCATATGTTGATGTAAGCTGAGGACTGTGCGTTGTTTGCACACAGCGCGGATGAGTTGCAACACATGACTAGTGCTCTGGCTCCGATAGCGGCCAAATTCAGCAAAACTGTCTGCCAGTCTTCACCGGAAGTGCAATCTACAATGGTGCCGCGAATCAGCAATGGTGATGACGTATTGGAAACCTCCCGCTTTTGTTACCTATGGAGTGTGGTGTCGACTGATCAGCAGATACACAGTGAGCTGCGTATCCGCGTCATGAAGGCAGCGGCAGCCTTCGGGAAGCTTGAGTACCAAGTGTAAAACAACCATCAGCTTGCCGTTAACACGAAGCTGATGATGTACAAATTCATAGTGCACGGCAGCCACTGGGGCCTGCTCCTAGCCATATCAGCAAGTGTGTCCAACCAAATGTGTTTACCGTTCTTAGGACCCCAGCCAGGCAGTCGGGACGCACCAACCGACGCCAACTTCGAAGTGAGGGTTTTCATTCCTCTCGATCAAGTCATCACTTGGCCTCCCCTCCTCCTCTTCCAACCGCACCCACAACGCGCAAACAATGCACGTCGCGGGAGTCGGTGTGCTGGCATGCGCAACACGTCGCCCAGCCATCGGAGCCTAGTGCGTGATATAATGGTGCTGAGCGGTTCACTCGCTCTTCCTGCACCAAATACGCGACGCCGAACACGCTCATTGCTCACGCGGTGCTCCCACCAGACATGAGCTAAGCTGCGAAGGCAGCGATGATCGAATATGGCGAGCCTCTTCATGTCTGTCGACCTGATGGGCCAGGTTTCACAGCCATATGGGAGAGTTGAACGGACGGCTGCGTTGTAAACTCTGCCCTTCAGGGCGAGAGTAATGTCACGTCTGCGCCACAGGTGGCGGAGATTGGCAAAAGCACCTCGAGCTTTTGCTATACGGTTCGTAACCTCATCTTCATCCCCACGAGTGCTAATGTAGCTGCCCAGATACTCAAATTCCTGAACGACTTCTAGCAGATCACCAAAAAGCGTTAGCGCAGGGTTGGGTCCCTGCCAATCTTGGAGAAGTACTTTGCATTTCGATGGAGCAAAGCATAACCCAAAACGATAGACAGCCAGTGCTAATCGGCCCAGTGCTGTTTGGCATGTTTGAGAGCTGTCACAGATTAGGGCAATATCGTCTGCATACTCCAAGTCAAGAAGTCGCTCATCAGGAAGTAGCTCCACACCTTCTAGGTCGTGTCCAGCGAACGCTGTTTCTATGACTTCATCAATAGCGAAGTGGAAGAGGAAAGGTGACAGCGGGCATCCTTGTCTCACACCGCTGGTGATTCTGAAGGGTGGCGAGAGTTTACCATAAACCCTCACCCTGCCCGAACTATGTGCGTACAGCGCTTTGATAATGTTTACATATTTATCAGGCACACCTTTCCTCAGCAGACAGTCCCAAAGGGCACATCGGTCGACTGAGTCGAAGGCACCTTTTATGTCAAGAAACACGACAAGGTTGGGTCGCCAATAAACATGGCGATGCTCTAACACTTGACGTAATGTGAAGATGTGGTCGATGCAGCCCCGACCTCGACGAAATCCGGCTTGCTCTTCAAGAATCTGGCTTTCACAAGTGCCAATCAGTCTGTGGAGAATGACAGAGGCAAGCAATTTAGAGACAATCGAAATCAGACTGATCCCTCTATGATTGCCGCATTGCAAACGGGAGCCTCCCTTGAAAATTGGGACAATGACGGAGCGGTTCCAGTCTGTCGGAACTGTCTCCTGCTCCCAAAGTTTTACTAGCAACTCGTGTAAATCAGCTACTAGAGCAGGTCCACCGAATTTGAAGAGGGCTGGAGGAATTCTATCTGCCCCTGCGGCCTTATGCAATTTTAACAGCCTGATCTCACGTTCGACTTCTGCGCGTGAGGGCGGACCCAAGGAGACAGCCCAGGGAGAAGCGCACTCAATGTCCGAAAAAGAAACCGATAACTCAGGTTGGTTAAATTGCATAGCAAAGTGATCAGCCCAACGCTCCAAGCGTTTTGACAGGCTGTGGATCAGCTGCCCACTCTCTTCGCGTATGGTCTCGCTAACACCAGGTCTCCTGCTGCCTGTTTCCCGTATCAGACAGTATAACTTACGATGATTACCAATGGCAGCGGCTGTTTCCATCTCAGAGGCACGACGAGACCACCAGGTTTTGCGGTCCTTCTTCAGGCTACCACGTAGTTTTGCCCTGAGATTTTTGCGAGCTTCATTGTATTCGCTTCCAGCCGGAATACGTCGGCGAGCATCCATAAGTTCCAGAGACTGTGTAGAGACCCAATGTCCGGTTTCGCAATTTGTTTTGCCACATGAAGACATGCCTGCTAACAGCAACGCTTGACGAGTGTGCGACCAGTGACCTTCAACGGTGTTTAGTGGGCGCTTACTCAGCCCAGATGTCAGCGCATCTTGGTACACTTTCAGAACATCTGGCTTCGCCAGCTGGCTGGTGTCAATCCGTTCACATCGACGTCACGGACGTCCACCGAAACACACCAGGAGGTCGGCACAGTGCGTGGTCAGAGTCCACGCTCGTGCTCCAAATCGAGCGACAGTTTTGGACACAGCCTCTCCAGCGGTAACTGATCGCGATGTGATCGATTTGCGTCCATGACTGGCCCGAGGCTGGTGGCCGCCAAGTCACACTTCTGCGGGTATGTGTCGAAAGTTAGTGCTCGCGAGAAAGAGGCGAGCATCTCCTCTTTGTCTGCGGATAACGACGTCCGGTGCCTTGTTCCCATTCTTGCTATACGTTTGTCTTACAAGTGAAATACGCTTGAATACCGGTGTTTAAACGCACATTGGTAATAGAATTTGACGTCTGTCAAATTCCTTCACACATCCAAGGTGATTTGGATAGCGACATCTATCCACAAGACATCAAGCATGACGAGCAAGGTCCAGCGAGCTGCGACCTCCCGTGCGTCTAGCACTTTGGACGCTACTCTCGACAAAACGAGAGCAGCAGCTGCATCTAAGTGCCTGAGCTGCAGCAGAAATGTCACTTCTCGGTCTAAAGCGCTGCAGTGCGGTCTGTGCGAAGGATGGGCCCACACAACGTGCAGCGGCATTGAGCACGATCTTTATGAATGCCTGAAAAGAACGGCATCTTCCGCGCTAACATTCCACTGTGACAAATGCCGACTTATTGTTAACGATAAGTCCCTTCTGGCGAATCTGACTTTGGCGAAAAAGACAGATAATAACGCCGCATTGGTGACGCCCGTACTATCGCCGGTGACTCCTCCATGCATCCATACTGTGCGCAATCGAAGCCGCTCCTCCTCCGCTTCACCAGCGGACACACCAATGCATGGTTCACAAGCCAACCGAAAAAAGCCGTCTGTCGCCACTCCAACTGCAACTGCGACCTACGCAGCCGTGGCCAGCGCTGGCGCCGCAAAACCACTCGGCTGGGTCCAGGCCTCTAAAAAGAAAAGTTGTGAGGCGGCAAACAACAACAAATCAAAATCACCGTCTACAGTGTCACAACTAAAGTATGTGCTAAACAAGGTAACGCGATTTGAGAAATTGCTAGCCGAGAAACCGGCCTTACCGAAACCGGTGAAGCCAAGCGATAGCAAGTCACCACGGGGACGGCTATGCAACGTCATGATTTTCCACGCACCTGAGTCGACTGATCCCAGTCCCCATGTACGCTATGACCATGATGTGCAATTCTTGCAGTCTCTAACCGACAAACTACTGGATGTTGGCGAACCAGGGTTACGAGTGAAACAAGTCACTCGTCTGGGGAAACAAGTTGATGGCAAGTGTCGGCCTCTGCGCATCGCGTTCGCCGACGAAACTGCCCCAAGGTTAGTACTGTCCCGCCTCGGTCGCCTAAAGGGGATGAAAATTCATGTCCGGCCAGACCTTGATCCCGCAGAACGGGAGCAGCTGAAGTCTGCCGTGATCGAACTGAAACGACGCACGGACGCCGGTGAAACTAACCTGCGTATCGTAAATTTTCGCACAGTTGCCCGGATACCCCGAATCCGGGTAAACAGAGCAATGACGCTTCAAGCTCGCCCAGCGGTTCCTACCGCGGATTGCGTGTAGCGTTCATTAATGTATGCAGCTTAATGAACAAGCACGATGATCTGATCCGCTTCATTGCTTCCCGTCGGCCAGATGTGGTTGGTTTGGCTGAGACGTGGTTGACATCTGAAGTGACAAGCGAAGAAATTGCGATCACGGACTATTCGTGCTTCCGCTGTGATCGACAGTCGAATAGCCGCGGTGGCGTCCTACTTTACCTCCGGTCTACCCTGTGCGGGAGACTCGTGAGCACCTACCGAAGCATTGACGGTCTATGTGAGCAGCTGTGGTGTTCGATCCACCTACGACGCGGCGAACTGCTTGTGGGTGTGGCATATCGTAGCTCACGGAGTAACGGATTGGATTGGCTCACACACGTCCAAAACCAAATGAGTCGCCCGCAGTTCCTGTACACTGGCGACTTTAACCTTCCTCGAATCTTATGGCCTGAAGTTCAGCTTCTCCCTGGCCATAATGAAGTGGAGACAAGATTCGCCGAACTGGTACTGGAAACCGGAACGGTGCAGCACATCACGCAACCCACCCGCATAACCCCGCGCTCAATGCCATCATGCCTGGACCTGCTGCTAACCAGCTGCGAACAAACAGTGAATGACATAGAAGTTCTTGAGCCCATGGCGGCCAGTGATCACTCGACAATTATGGCCACTATAGACCTGCAGCTTCCATGTGTGCGTCCAGTGGCGCCAACATACAACTATTGGAAAGCTGACTTCGATGGCCTCATTCTGGCTGCCAATCAGGTTGATTGGTCTATGCCACAGGATTCATCCGTTGAAACTTGCTGGGCAAACATTAAAGGGGCAGTGCACTCATTGTGTGCGCAATTTGTACCCCTCAAGACTCAGAAAGTTGGACCAATGAAACCCCATTGGTTTGACAAAGAGTATAACCGACTGTCTCGACAACGGCATCGACTATGGAATGCGTTCCTCCTGTCTGGCTCTGCCGATGACTATGAGGCATACAAGCGACAACGAAACTTGTGCAACAGCACAAAGACGCGAAAACGCCGTCAGTTTGAGGAGCAGCTTGCTTGCTCAGCTAAAACTGCCCCGAAGCGCATATTTGCGTACGTGAAGCGACGCCTGAAGTCTGCAGGTGATGTGCCGGTGCTAGTGGGTTCGGACGGACAACCACTAAGTTCAAGCACCGAGCGTGCGTCCGCATTAGCGGCGCACTTCGCTTCTGTATTCGCAACTAACCAAACCTGCGCGCCAAGCTCTGCCGTCGCCGCACCGACTGAGCTAACCGACTTGATCTGCGACGTCGCGGAGGTACATGGGCTAGTCAGCTGCCTAGACAGCACGAAGCCAGCTGGACCGGATGGTCTCCATCCGCTGATCCTCAAGTCCTTGTCAGCTGTGATCTCACCTGCTGTAACCGACCTGTTCAACCGATCCCTGTCCATAGGCTGCGTGCCTTGTGACTGGAAATGCGCCGTTGTCAAACCGATTCCAAAAGGCGGTGACACGCAAAGTGGAGAATTACCGCCCTATTTGTTTGACCGCAGTATTGTCGAAAGTTCTGGAGAAGATTGTGAAGAAGGGACTGCTCCAGCTACTGGAGACCAACTCTCTCCTGACGCCTGCACAGCATGGTTTCGTGAGAGGCCGCTCGTGCATCACTAACCTGCTGCTAACATGGCATGAATGGTTGCAAGCAGTAAACCAACGTAAGTCAGTCGACGTGGTATACGTCGATTTCAGTAAGGCCTTCGACAGAGTGAATCACGAGATCCTCCTTCAGAAACTGAGGGAGTGCGGAGTCGGAGGCTCGCTGCACCAATGGATCCGTGACTTCTTAGTTGGACGGAAGTGGAGGGTGCAAGTCGACAGCCACCTGACCGACTGGTACCCGTCGACGAGCGGCGTTCCTCAGGGGACGGTGCTTGGCCCCATTCTCTTCCTGATTCACATCAACGACGTGCCCAATCTCCTTCGGTCGCCGTGTGCCTTGTTCGCGGATGACCTGAAGCTATGGAGGGTGATCCATACGTCGGACGACTTTGACATACTTCAGCAGGACCTCGACCGCCTCTCCATGTGGTCCGCCGAAGTAAGTTTGCCTATCAACTCGGCAAAATCGCTACTTCTGTGCCTCGGTAAAGGTGGAGCGGGCCGATCGTACACTCTCGACAGCCAAGTTCTACACCCGACGCATTGCGTCAGAGACCTTGGCGTTATACAACGTTACGACATGAAGTCACTGGACAACACGGACAATATGTATCGCACAGCATTGCGTTCGCTGTGGGCGCTGAAACGTAGCTTCTGCACCTGGTCGAAAGAGATTGCCACTCGTCTCTTCACATCCATTGTACGACCGGTGCTAGAATACGGCTCACCCGCCTACTGTCCGTTGACGAAGGGCGAGATACACAAGCTCGAAAGAGTACAACACATAGTCACACGGCTCATTCCCGGTCTTCAGGGTGTGCCGTATGAAGAAAGATGCAGACAATTGGGTCTGTATACTCTAGCCTACCGCCGCGTGCGAGTGGACCTCATCATGACCCATCGGGTATTGCATCTGGGTGCTTATCCGATGCTGAGGCCACTGCTCCATGTCCGTGCGTCAAGCAGCACACGAGGTCACCAGTACAAACTGGTAGTCCCTGACCTCAAGTGGGTAGCTCATCCCTTGTGTCTTGAGCGGCGAGTGGTGAACATGTGGAACCGTTTGCCCTCGCGGATAGTAGAAGCGAACTCGGTGTCGGAATTCAAACGATTCCTGGACGCGCACTTTGCGGATGCCAGATTCGACAAAGCCTTCACAGGAAACTGACGAAGGAATCGTTCAATGATTACAACCCATGGAGCCCGTTAATCCACCAACTGCAGCTTCCGAAACGATGCCCATCCGTAATAGGCGGCGGAGCTGGTGAAGGACTCCATGTGGTTCATCCAAGAATATATCGTAAGTACATGGAGTTTTTTTTTCTATGCTTGTAAATATTTTACTTTTTTCACCTGGGCTAGCTCACTACTACAGGTAACACTGTGTCAGTGGGACATGTCCTACATTGAGATATAGCTACATAGATGTTCAACATCTTTCTCGCTATCATGACAGTAAAGTAAAAACAGTAAAGTAAAGCAATCACTCACCATTATCATTACGGGAGCCTACACCATGTTGGCCGCCCAGACGAAGCTCATCAGAGGACAATTTTCCGACTCGGGCGTTTAGATCGCCAGCCAGCACCACAGTATTCGTGCTTCTTCTGTAACGAAGGAGCTCGTGAAGTTGCTGATAAAAATCATCTTTTACCGAATCAGTGCTACAGTTTGTAGGGGCGTAGGCCGCAATGACAAACAGGCACCGTTTGTCCCCGCGCGACTTCACAGCACGGAACGAACCAGCTAATCTAACGGCGCACATCCTACTGTTTACTGGGATCCAATCAATCAGGGCAGCTTCAGCCCGGGGACTCAAAACAATGCCGACGCCAGCTTGACCGGCATTTGAAGCTGCATCATCGCCAGATAGGCGCAATGAGAATGTGCCACCAGTGTCGCATGTGGGGGATCTCAGGGTAAGCACGGAGCTCGAACCTTGCAGGCGGGTTTCTGATAAACAGCAAATATCGATCGATAGAGTCTCTAGTGTGCGGGCAAGTGCTGCCTGTTGGCCAATCTGCAGCAAAGTTCGCACGTTGAGGCATGTCAGTCTTAGAGAGACACGAAGGCTCTAAAGGGAGACGGATGAACTGACGTTGTCCGCTTGGTCGAACATGAACTTGTCGACTGGATTGGAGCGAGGCCTTGCGATTGTGTGTGATTTGAAATTAGAAGACAAGCGACTATTGAAGTAAGCTGGGGGAGGGCCAAGAATTGGGGGATTGAAAATGGGGGGGGATATAAGTAAAGTTGGAGCGGGACAATAAGGATGCAAAAGCGCAAGAAGGGGTATAAGAAGACGAAAAGGCCTGAGCAGTAGCATCCATACCCCTATCCACCCTGCTCGATGCAGCAGATAGGGCGCCGTTTATTATCCTCTGCGACGGCCAGAGCATCAAGAAATTGTTGTAGGAAAGGTTCATTGTATTGCGTGGGCAGAATACTGTCAGGTTGCCCAGGCCTAGACAGGAGAACGAATAGGGTTCTCAACTAAAGCCTTTGGTTCAAAAACCTTACCGCAAGGAAGCGGGTTTTGGCACTGGACTACAGAGCCCGTTTTATGAAATGAGGAGCCACCCTCATTCCAACCGCCAACCTGGAGGACCAGGAGGCTGAGTTTGTCTGGCCTCTAACCACTGACCAATCTGGTATGAGTGGCTCTGGAGGTGCAAAAAAAGCACCACCCAGTATAGCTCAATGGATATCTGAGGCACGCAAACCATCGCACCACGGTAAGGTCCAGCCTCATTGCGATGGGAAAATCAACGGACTGGTGCGAAGGCACTTGGAGAGTCAGTTCAAGGAAGTCTGCACCGAATGTCCCTAATGCCGAATTGCAAGAAAGATCGGCCCAGCAGACTTCCGGGAGGTTGAAATCCCCTAAATCAGGTCAGGTCAGGTCAAAATCCGTGGACGATACAGGCTTCCGCCTAACGAGCGTCCAGCTTCTTGTACCGGTAAGCGAACCAGAGCCCCCCGGCACTTCGAGTTTTGATAAACTCTCCTTGCCGCTGCAAAAAGAAATGAAGCAAAAGCGAGAGCAATCTTTGCTTTTACAAGGATCAACATCGGATACCAATGCGAATAAATTGGATAGGATTATATTAATTCCGGGAAAATACGCGGCCAGCACCTGTCTAGGCCTGCTTTGAAGGCAACCACAGTCTCACAATCCATTAGTTCCGAAGGCAACTTATTCCAGTTGCGCACTACACGATTCGAGAAGAACTTAGCCCTGACGTTCAGTCTAACCCTCTGCTGTTTGAGCTTCAAGCGATGCCCACGCAAGTGTTCAGAATCAGCCAGCTCAAATAAATCAGAGGGCACGATGGCACTGAGGCCCTTCATGATCTTAAATGTTTCTATCAGATCGCCTGTCAGTCTACGCCGTTCAAGGGTAAACAACCCCAGGCTCTTTAGGTGATCTTCATACGGCTTCCCCCGTTGACCTTCAACTATCCTGGTTGCTAGTCTTTGAATCTTCTCCAGGAAAAGAACATCACCACGGAGATAGGGCGACCAAGCTTGAACACAATACTCTAAGTGTGGCCTAACCACTGCTTTGTATAGTGGCAGGAACACTTCTGGCTTGGTATCACACAGAGCCCTCCTGAGGCGAAACAATTCTCGTCGCGCTTTGTTGGCGGCGTATCGACATTGCATCGAAGGCTTGAAGCTGCTCGTCATGATGACTCCTAAATCGCGTGCCTGGGTAGTGCATTGTAAGGGGAAGGGCCCAAAGGAAGTCTGAACTACAAGTACGTCTCTACTAGTGGCCAGAATTTGGCACTTGCTTGCATTCAAGGGCAAGTCCCATTGCTTCGCTGGAATTCGCTTCCAGATCATGTGGTTAGGGAACCTACAGTTAAGGGTTTTGCGCACCAGCTAGCCGACTCACCTTCACTTTTCAGTTCTTTTTTTATTGACTCAAATATCTTGGTATTCCACTTGCTTAGCTCTTACCACTTTCTCTTTTGCCTTCTGCGTTTACTTTTGTCTCTTTCTTACTTCACGTAACCGACCCAGCAGGGACTGCTAGGGCAGGATACGTGGGCACTAATTGGTTGGACAGGGTGTGATGTCGTCATTGTTTTAGATCCATCAGTATTTCAAAGTTCGCTAACTCCTAGTTCAACGACCCGCCGAAGAAGGAACACTCACGGGATAATCCTATCGTTCCAGTCCCGGTTGAACTTGAACTTGCTTCGACCAGTTTACCACACTGATGATATGCTTGGCTAGTGTTGCACGGTTGCCCCTGCTGACTAGCTTCAAGTCATCCGTAAAGATATAACAGGGGATTCAATAAGAGGAGCCAAGTCGTTTATAAACGTGAGAAACAAAAGTGGACCTAGCACCGATCCTTGGGGTACTCCACTGTAGGCCACGCCCACACTAGAACTCACATCACCGATTCTAACTCGAAACGTTCTCCCACATAAGAATTCTGACACCCAAGACAGAAGTCTAGGATGTACTCCGAACCATGCTAATTTTTCAAGTAGGAAACGGTGATTTACTGAGTCGAAAGCCTTGCTAAAGTCAAGATAGCAGACCTCTACCGGAATCCCGAGGTCAAGACATCGAGTAATCTCATCGAGGAAGCATAGTAGATTAGTGAGGCACGACTTCTTTTTAATGAAACCATGCTGCTCTGCTCTAAGTAGACTGTGTTCCGCCAAATGCTCACAAATCCGGTTTCTTATAAGCTTCTCTAAACACTTGAGCAGAACGCAGATTAGACTGATGGGTCTGTAGTTAAGGGGCTCCGATTTGGAGCCACCCTTGTGAATCGCAACTATGGCTGCTTCCTTCCAGTCTCGTGGCAACTTGCATTCCTGGAGCGACAAGTTGAACAGCTCCAGAACAGGATGTTGAAGGATGTCAGCTAGTGGCTTGACTATTGCCGGATGTACATCGTCAGGACCGGCTGATTAGAAGGGATTCAAGTTAGTCATCACAGTAAAGACCTCTTGCGCAGTCAGCATGATGTCCTGCATTATATAACTGCTAACACAGTGTGGCTGCGATGGTGCAGCACATCCATTGTCGCTCCTATGCAGCTTCTGAAAGACTCTTAGCAGCATTTCAGCTTTGTCTCTGACTTCCACAGCCTGGCTGCCATCTTCCATAATTAGACACCCAACGTCCTCTCTTAGGGAGGTTTTAGACTGAACATAGCCGTAGTAACACTGGATTTGTTTTCTCATACCGGGCAAGCCGAAGCTCTAAAGAGTATTTAGCCTGCCGTTGCATCTTGATAGCCGTATTCCGGCTTTTTGTGTACTGTAGCCATTGTCGAAAGCCCCTGGCCTCATTGAATTTTTTCCACTTCTCATTTCGTCTCTTTAGAGCTCTATCAATTCTCCTCCTCCACCACCGAGGCTTGCTGAAGTGTCTCGCAGGACGAAGAGGAGCAAACTCATTCAATAGTTGTACTAAACCAGTTTTAAGCACAGACCACCTTTGTTCCAAAGATGCCTGTTCCTGGTCAGGGATCCAATTGACCTGGAGTGCTCTATCTCTCAATTTCATGTGGTCAATGCGGCTGAAATTTCTCACGAGGCGAGGATGTCGTTCAGGCTTCAATGTATTTAGGCAGAAAGTGAGGACGCAGTGATCACTCCTACCTAAAGGTGCTTCCACTTGTAGCTCTGCGAAACGACCGTGTTTGTTGATGGCAACATCCAACGTGGAGGGGGCACTCCCGATTCGGCTCCTGGTCGGTATATTGATGTATGGTTCAAGTGCATTCTCATGCATCCAGTCAACCAGTTCCTGTTCCAAGGTATCCGCTCTGTTTTCGGTGCCTTGCCAATCCGCATGAGGAAGGTTTAGATCACCAACTATTAGGAAATTAGGCGCAGCAACCATTGCGCGCCCCAATAGTGCACCGAGCTCTTTGTCCTCCTCTCGTGTGGACGATGGACTGCGGTAGACACATATAAAGATCTCCAACATGCCCATCATCCTTAAGTAACAAGACACCACCTGAACGTTCGTATTACTCATCATAAACGGAGCCTCCCAATGACTATACTGGCGCTTTATAAGCAATAGTGCTCACCTGCCAGTGTGGTGATCAGGCCTATCTACTCGGTAACTCACGAAATCTACCAGCAGGTCGCTAACCATGTCGCTCGGAGAAAGCCATGTCTCTGTCAAGGCAACAACATCAGCACATCCGCAGACTGAGTGCGAATAAAGTCAAGTATCCCCCTGGAAGAACTTCCAGGACTTCTGTATATCACTATAACTGTAAACTAGGTAAAGGAAGTGCACAAAACAGCCGATAGGCCTTCAACAGTCTGATCCGACGACTGGAATATGCAGGTCCTCAACACATCTAAGTTACAACTCACATACGGTACAACGCCTCCGCCTTGGCGACCAACGGGTTTCACGGGTTTCACGGGTTTGCGCAGAACGAGTAAGCGTAGCTTTTCCGTGGTTCTGCCTCGGGATCTTACACTTATTTGCTCCATAAAACAGACGTTTACTTTACACCTTTATTTAACATTTGCTTGCTTTCCATTACCCCGTGAACTTCAACTACACCTGTAGTCATCACTTTAATTTATCATAACCGTTTTCACGAAGCAAATCCATATAGCATTATTTTCTATTTCCCCGCATCTTAATACCACAAAAATTAAGATCATATTCTGCAGCCACTCAAACAAACTTGGATGTTACCGAGTACAACGGTTTCGAAACCCTTTCCCGCCATGACAAAAATTAGCCCCTCCCCTGACCATTTTGGTTTCGATTCACAAGACCCGCTCTACCGCCACCCTATTACGAGTCAGGCGAGGAGGAAAAGCCTGGACGCAATACTCCAGGTGCGGTCTAAAAATGGCCGAAACAATTTAACAAACATTTCTTCCATTAGGATCCCAAATGATCTACGGATCATCCAGAGGGTTCGAAAACCTTCCAAGACGCTTTCTTCCAGTTCCCGCTGGATTTAAAGCCCAGAGACAAAGTGATCCCTAAGTCAATTTGTTTGGGTACGTGAGGGAGTTCATCATCGCCAAGCATGTAGTGCGTTGTCGGATTGTTTGATCCTATGCGTAAAACAGAACATTTGCTGTAGTTTATTGGCATCCGCCACAGAACGGACCAATCAAGGAGTCTATCCAGAGCCTGTTGCAGAGTCATGGGGATCACTCACCGTGCACCAACACTTCAAGTTGTCGGCGAACATGAGAGTAGGCAGCCCCAGCAATTCTGACAGTTCATTTAGGTATTTAGCAACTAGCAATTGACCAAGAACTGATCCTTGCGGTACACCCCCTAGAACTGCTTGTCGGAAAGAAAGACTGGAGCCCACCTGAACACGCATCTCTCGCCCTTCGAGAAATGTGGATAGCCATCGAAGCGCGTGCCCGGAAACTCCGTAGGAACGGAGCTTGGGGGAAAGATGAATATGCGGAACAGAGTCAAACGCTTTGGAGAAGTCAATGAACAGCACATCCACTGATTGACAGACCCCGCCCAACTTTTCCCAGCAACCATCAAGTTGATCAGGCAGGAGTTCCCTTTGCGGAACCCATGTTGAGATAGGCTGAGAAAGCCAAACCGCCTTAAATGGTTTTCGAGGTCATCCCTCACCAGCTTTTCTAACAACTTAACCAGCACACAGGTGAGATTGACAGGTCTGTAGTTTACAGGAAGATGCTTATCTCCATATTTAAAGATGGGGAAAACTACAGCTTCCTTCTAATCAATGGGTAAGATGTAACTAGTAAGAGACTTGTCAAACAGGCAAGCTACGGGTCCACAAATTGCATTTGCCAGTTCACATAATAATGTTGGAGGAATGGCATTAACACCAGCGGCTTTGGTAGGGTTCAGTTCTTGCAGCAGTGAACGCACCTGGGCCTCCGACAAGGTGATGTTGGTCAACAAAAAGTCGGCCGGAAGTTTCTCCTCTGAAAGAGACTCGAGAGTAAACCTTTTCGCATACTGCTTGCCGAGAAGGCAGGCCATATCGTGGTCGATATGCACAGTAACCCCATCGAGTCCGTGTAATGTTGGGATGGATGGATCCGCACGACATCGTCTTCTGACGTACAGGAAAAATCGTTTTGGATTGCTTAAAGCTGTTTGCTAGTTACAGTTTGTAACGAAGCCTGGCATCTCTTAGGTGCTGCTTACACTTGTTCGAGGCCGATTGATAAAACAGCAAGGCTTCATCTGACAGATTCGAAAGGCAACTCCGCCAACACTTGTCCCGCCTGATTAGCAGTTGACTTGCGATTAGATCGAACCAGGGTGGCTTGGAGATTGTTTTCTTTCCCAATGAAAGTGGAAGGTGGGGAAGGGACACCTCATAGAGGACTGCATTGAATTTCTCCCACGCCGTCTGCACATCACCTGCGGCCAGATAGTTGACGTCAGGTTCGATCTCGACAGAGACAATGATTTTGTCCTCATGATCTTGCTGATAGGTATCAATTAAGCGTGACAGTGCATTCGCTTGGTTAATGGAAATTGTCAACTGGTCGTGGATCTCGAAATCATACTCCATTAAGATGAAAGCCCAACGTTGTAGCCGGTTGGCTGTGTAGGCCGGGATGCCCTTTTCGAACCAAAGATAGCCAGCAAGGTCTTGTGATCTGTCAGAAGCTTAAAGCGGCGGCCGTATAGCATTTTGTGGAATTTCTTGACCGCGTACACTATGGCCAATGCTTCGTTCTCAATCTGGCTGTAATTTCTCTCGGTCTTTGTAAGTGTTCTGGCGGCATGGGCGATGGCTTTCTGAGATCCATCGGTGTACGTGTGTGAAATTACTGCGTCAATCCCATAGCTTGATGCATCTGTGGTTAGGACAATCTCTTTGGAGGGATCAAAATGAGTCAAGAGCAACTTTGAGGACAGCAATGTCTTGACCCGTTCGAAGGTATTCTGGCACTCTGATGTACAGTTCCGTTTGGCCTTTGGCTAGTAGCTTGTTTAACAGGGCACGCAGGCGGTGCATCTCAGGTAAGAATGCGCTGCAGTGGCTGATGAGCCCACAAAAGGAACACAAAAACTGTAGATCTGTTGGTGGAGGCATTTTTCTATTGGCTTCTAGATTTTCTGGATCTGGTCGACGTCCATCCTTGTCGAAGATAAAACTGAGGTATTTGAAGATCAGCGTGAAATAGGTGCACTTATCCTCACGGATCCTGAAACCGTACGACTGTATACAACCAAGCACTTCATCCAGGCGATTAAATAGCTCTTCCGGTGTTCGACCCATCATTATGATATCATCCAGATATGCAGCGGTTCCAGAAACGTCCGCTAGCATGGTACCCAACAACTGTAGGAAAATGGCTGGCGCCGTTTTTACACCAAAGGGCAAGCGGTTGTATTGAAATAGCCCACGATGAGTGTTGATTGTCAACAACTCCCTCGACACTTTTACAACATCCACTTGAAGGTAGGCATTGGATAGATCAAGCTTAGCAAAGCACTTGCCACCATACAGTTTTGCAAAGATACCTTCCGGTACGGGTAATGGGTACTGGTGGTCGTCCAGCGCGGCGTCAAAGCCAGTTGAGAAGTCAGCGCAGACGCTTACCCTGTCGTTTGCCTTCTGCACTGCGACAATAGGTGCGACCCATGATGAGCAGTTGACGGCTGTGATGACTCCGGCACGTTCCGATCGATCGACTTCTTGATCAACGGTTGACATGACTGCATACGGTACCGGTCTTTTAGCCTTGAATACTGGTTTAGCACCTGGTCCTAAACACAGCGTTGCGTTGGATTTCGTACAATGGCCCAAGCCATCCAGAAAGACAGGCAAATTTTCGCTCCAGTGAAAGTGTCAATTCTTCGACGGACATGATGGGTCTGCACTTGCTCGAACTCGGTTGCAGATCTGATCCAAGGGAACATCGAGGAGTTGCAACTTTTCAATCCATTAGAGACCAAGAAGATTCAAATTCGGCCGGTCTGAAATGTAGCACGTTCCCCAAGCTTCCACACCATTGAAAGTAATTTTGCAAGTAAGTTCGCCGGATGCATTATGTGCAACTTTCTAAGACTCGACCATCTTTGGCTTCTTTATGTGATTTCATGTGCGCCTGGAAATAATCGTAATGTCCGAGGCCGTGTCAAATTGCAGTTTCGTTTGGATCCCATTGATCAACACCCTGATAAATCGTGGTCTCGATTTACACACACTTCGGAATGCGGTAACTATAAACAGAGACTCAGCGCCATCTTTCCTAGAATTCCCCTTTCCATAGGACATCAGTTGCTTCGACCGGACCTGATTGCAGAATTCCTCGTCATGCCTACGCTTGTGGCACGTTTGACAAATATGACGTTCGAACGGACAAAAGCGCGTGAAATGCCAATCGCCGCATGAGCAGCATGCTGTGCGCAGTTTGTTCGTGGACCTCTTGAAGGGTTTGCTTGGGTTGGCAGTCCTGGCTTTTTTCCCGAAGTGCACAGTATCTGGTGGTGCGGGACCATTCTGTTCGACAAGGGCAGTGTCGTCTTTTAGAGTGAACAGCCGCTTGCATTCGCCTACGAGGGCCTTCAGTGTCACATCAGGATCCTGATACAGCTTAGATCAAAGCCGCGTGCGCATCTTAGCATTACTGGGGGATTGTAAAACGCTGACTAAAATGGGACACTTAAACTGATCGTCCGTTAAAGAGCGTAATTTGAAACGTTCATACTTACGGTTAAGCATGCCTGCTACGGCCCCAAAGTCGTCCGATTCCCGTTGGACAATTTTCGGGTAATGACAGCGAATACTAAACAAGGATAATGACTCACCAAAAATTTCCCTCAGCTGCAACACTACTTCGTCAAACGTCAGATCCTTCGGCTGTGTGGGCAGAATGTGGTCTATGAACTTTGAATGTTCACTTATTCCGAGCTTGCGGAGTAGCAATCGCACGTACCAGGTGTAGTGCTGACGAATGAAGTCCGTCCGAAACATGTCTTCCTAGCGCTTGAACCACGCTTTGAATGTGCATCCAGAATCCGCGTCATAATTGAATTCAGTGATTACACTCGTCTGCATGTCCCGCGTCGTTGCTCCTGTTGTCTGCAAACTCAAGCATTGCGTCAGACTTCCGATTGTTTTCATTTGTGCCTCCATTTGAGATTGCTGTTGGGAAAGCAGCACTTGAAATTGCTCAGCGGAAAATTCATCACATTTCCAATTTTCTCGGTCGCCATCTGTTATGATCTTGTCAATAGACACGATTCCGCAATTGGCACTTACTGCTCCACAAAACTTCTAGCCTAACCGAAGAAAAAAGCAGAACGTCAGTGATCTTGACAAAATAACGTATTAACCGCTGTCAACAAACACTGTACAACTAGCGCGGACCTTGGCTGTATTTATAGGTCTCTTTCTAGCCTTCGACTTCTGGAATTGAAAGGTCAACTACCAAGGTTAGTGGTTCCCCATAGCTTTGGCCGAGATGTCAGGTGGTTGGCAGCCACGTACAGAACTTAAAACATTCCAGAACGTTCGAAATCGATGCGATAATCGATTAATCGATAAAATAGCGGATTTGCTAGGCAATTTTTACTTTCTCCCGTACAGTCTTGGAGACACTTAAATTCGAGTTTAGGTACAGTGTAACGCAACCACCAGCACGGTCGCAAAGGCGACTCGACCTCAGTAGTGCGTAGCCAGGTAGGAATATTGCACTGTCCATGACTTCTGCAGACAGGCACGTTTCAGTGAAAGCGAGGACATATGGGTGACAGTGGTCCACAAGAGCGCCAACTTCGCACAACTTGTTACGCAGTCAACGCACGTTACTGAGTACTACATTAAGGGTTTTGGTATGGCGAGTCCAGGATCGTGCGCCACCGGAATGGGATCTGATATGACGGAAGTGGACCGCCGACGCACCACCCGAAAATACATTAACCGCAGATTGCTCTCCCCCGCCGCGCGACGTGTCTTAAGGTCCTAAAAGACTGCTTTTAGCTTCTCCCTGTCCGCTAGAGAAAGGTCCGGCTATATGCTGATTCCAGAACCATTTAGTTTAAAAGCAACCCGTATAGGTACTTGTCGCTTCCATGGTGTGGGTAGGACCGCTTTCAGTAATCGAGACCTTGGGGTGGGACTAGTGAGAAGTACGCCTCCAAGCCTGGTTAGCTTACGCAGTCACTCCAGGGAATCCAGGAGGTAGGAGTTTAGTAACCAGAATTTTAAACCATCCGAGATCATGTGACATCCTTCCTTTTGGAGGTGCGGCGGAGCACTCAATGACATTTCTAAAGATTACGCCACTATCGGTGTACATGTCTCCCCGACGTGGTGTTCACGCCGGGGGTTACAGAACAACTGGGTGAGGACATGTACTACTTATCCCCTACCGGTTAAGAACCATTAAATGCGCTAAACAGAGCTTGTGGAGCTAGCGGAACGGCGATGGGACACTGTTCCGGTAGCTTTGTACTCGAGAGATTTGCCATACACGCCGGGGCCCCATTCATTTCTACCCTAGGTGAGGTTACTGCCTTCTTATTCTTGGTTCGTTTCCTTTTGACGGGCGTATGAGCCTGTAACTTTTTCTCATTAAGTACTGAGTTGAACCCACAGTCTGACGGGTCTCCATTAACAGGTTAAGGAAACGAAGCGCGTCAGTGAAGCGGCCCCAGAACTTCGACGTTAGATTGACTCTTCTTACTTTGCAAAGAAATGAAGCAAGAACAAAAGCAATCTTTGTCCTCTCAGGTGTCAGCAACAGTATACATATTCTAATACAATTACAATATCTCTAGGATAAGGTCACACCAACATTCATTTAAGGTCCTTTTGAAGGCTTCTACAGATCCACATTCCACTAAATCAGAAGTTCTATTCTAGATGTTAACTACTCGGTTCGTAAAAAATTTTGTCTAGATGTCCAAACGAGCTCTATATTGTTTGAGCTTCAGGCGATGCCCAGGCAGGTGGACCGACGTACCTAACTCAAACAGATGGGTGGGACTAATACCACTGAGTCCCTACTTGATCTTAAACGTCTCTAGCAACCCCCCTCTCAACCTAGGCCGTTCCAAGGAAAATAATCGCAAGCTACTTAGACGACCTTCATACGACTTGCCTCGTTGACTTTCGATCATCCAGGTCGCAAGTTTCTGAATCTTTTCTATACACATGGCGCCACTACGGAGGTACGGTGCCCAGGCCTGAACACAGTATTCCAGATGTGACCTAACCACTGCTTTATAGAACGGCAAGTATACTTCTGTTTAAGTGTTACTCAGCGCCCTCCTAAGACGGAACAGCTCTTGTCGCGCTTTATTGGCAGCCTAGTGATACTGTGCCGAAGGCTTAAAACGGTTCACTATGATGACAATTAGATCGCGGGCTTCATCAGTACACTACAATGAGAGATCCCGCGGAAGACTGCCCAACAATTCCGCTACCACTATTGGTCAATAGTTGACATTCATTGGCATGCAGAAGTAAATCCCACTGGCTTGACCAATTCACCACAGTGATGACATCATTAGCCAATATCACTCGGTTTCCCCTACTGGCTAGCTTTAAGTCATCTACGAAGATATAGCAGGGATCCTCAAGAATAGGAGCAAGAAACAACAATGGACCTAATACCGAACCTTGGGAGACACCGCTGTAGGCAAGGCCTACACTAGAACTCGCTTGCCCAGCCCCGACTCTGAATATCCTTAAACGTAAGAATTCAGAAGGCCACAGCAATAGTTGAGAATGTCATCCAAACTATGTCAGCTTCTCAATTAAAAATCGATGATTCACTCAGCCAAAGGCTTTATTGAAGTCCAGATAGCACATCCCTACCGATATTTCACTACAGACACTGGGTAATCTCATCTAAAAAGTATAACAAATCAGTAAGACACGACTTCATTTCAAGAAAGCCATGCTGTTCCGCTCTAATTAGATTGTGCTCAGGCAAGTGTTCACAGATCCTGTTTCTTATAAGCTTTTCCAAGCACTTCAGCATGATGCTGGTCAAACTAACGGGTCTATAGTTAAGAGGCATCGACATAGAACTCCTTGTGGATGGCAAAAATGGTCACCTTGCAATCACGTGGCAGTTCAGCTTCTTGAAGAGTGGTTGAATAACTCCGCGACAGGGTTCTGAAGGATAATAGCCAGTGGCTTAACTATGGCGTGATGTACACTGTCAGGACCAGCTGATCTATGAAGGTTCAAACTGGCCAACACTGTGAAGACCTCTGGCACATTGATAATAATTTCCCGCATTGTATAGCTACTTGAGCAGTGCGGTTGTGATAGCAAGGCTGACCCACTATCCTTCCGATGTAGAGTTTGGAAGACATGTAGCAGCACTTCTACTTTATCGACCTCTTCTACAGCCTAGCTGCCATCCTCCATAGTTAAACAGCCGAGCGCCTCTCCCAGAGAAGCGTTCGACTGGACAATTGTAATAACACTTGGAATTTGTTTTCGCAAACCTGACTAACCTAAGCTCATAGGAGTACTTTGCCTGCCACTGCAACTTAATAGCCATGTTTCGACGACTTTTATATTGCAGCCAAAGTCGGAAGCCCTGAGTTTCTTGGTATTTTCCCCACTCAGCATTGCCTTTCTTTATCGCTCTGTCAATCTTTCTCCGCCATCATCGGGGTATGCCAAGATGTCTCATAGGGCGTAGAGGAGCAAATTCGTTTAGTAACTGCGGGAGCCCACTTTTGAGTAAATGTCACTTCTGTTCTAAAATGCCCTAGTCCTGAATAGATATCCAAATGATTTGAAGAGCTCGATCGCGCAACTATGTAAAATCCATACAACTGAAATTCCTCCCCATTCGGTGATACTCAGTAAACCTCGGTGCCTTCAGAGAAAAAATCAAAAGGCGATGATTCCTCCTACCTATGGGTGGCTCCACCCGTAGATAAATCAAGTGACCATGTCTGGCGATTACGATATCAAGGGTTGAAGTGGCACTCCCAGTACGACTCCTGGTCGAAACATTGACGCATTGCTCGAACGCATTTTCGTGCATCCAATCCGCCAATTCCTTCTCCGGAATACCCGCCCTGTTTTCAGCATGCTGACAATCAGCATGGGATAGGTTTAGGTCACCAACGATCAAGAAATCAAGTGCAGCCATCGCCGCCTGTCTTAGTAATGTACCAGGATCCTTGTCTTTTTCTCGCGTGGAGAATGGGCTCCGATGGACACACTATAATCTCCAATCTATCCCACGCTCTTAGAAAGCAGGACACCACCTGAACGTTTGCAGAACTCATGGTAAATAGAGCTTCCTGGTGTTTATATTGGCACTTTCTAAGCAAGAGGACTTCTCCACTAGTCTGATGTCCGGGCCTATCAGCTCTATAGCACTGAAGTCTATAGGCAGATCACTAATAAGGTCGCCTGGAGAAAGCCAGGACTCCTACACAGCAGCCACATCAACATGCTTACAACTCATCACGGCATGATTGTCGTGCTTCACCGTGCGAGATTTCCTCTACGGAAATCGTTGTTTGAAAACAGTGTTTGAATAATACTGCACATAAAATTGGGCATTTGTCAGTTTTCTTGTGATCCAAAAGGACTCGGAAGTGCTAACATACTCGGAATCTCTTGTGTCTGTCACGGCGTGGTTGTGGTGTTTCATGGTTTGAACTTTCTTTCGGAAGCCTTTTGTGGAAAGTGTTGAATAACACTGAACAGACAGTTTGACTTCAGCAGTTTCTTGTGATTCAAACGGGCTTGGTTGTATCCAATATATCAACGTCTGAAGAGTTTGAATTTTTGCCTACTGTTCGTGGTTTTTCCAGCGAAATATTGTTTTGCATCTGTTGGAAGACTCCACCGCATACGATTCTGAATTTTGTCGATATCTCATTGATCGAGTACAAATTGGGTTGATATTCGACCACGCCAGATTATTCGAAAAATTGGTTAAAATGTGTGACGAAATTTTTCGATTTACTGGCTGTTTGACAAGTCACATGTTTTCCGAGACAGGCGATCGTGCACAACCTGCCAGTTGAATTAATTGAATAGCACATCGGACTCCATTGACTCTGGATATGCAGTCTTAATTCTATCCTTGGAAATGCAAAAGGCATCTGATCGTGTGTCTCACAAACGATCACTGATAAAGATAGTTTCCTTTGGAGTTCAAGACCCGCCACCCGGTTGGCTATCCTCATACCTAAACAATCGCTCACAAATAGTCACGTTAGACGGCCATCGCTCCTCTCCACATCCAATTACCAGCAAGGTTATACAAGGAAGTGCGCTGTCCATTACTTTTCCTTCGTCATATCAAGGATAACAACCTATTTATCAAACACGGCGTCATTTTTACTTGCTGATGATATAAGAACGGTTTACAAGTTCCGACGAGATGACCTGCAGATTGTACTATTGTAGAATTCAATTAGGGAAGAAATCCAAAGAGCAAGCAGGAACTTGTGTTAAACAAGACGTATCCAGATTAACAGTCTTCTGTCTTCTTGTTCTGCAACAGCACAGCAGCGCGGTTCTGAAACGAAAGCGGGGACTGCGTTGAATTCAAATAATAAATCGATCGTCTATTACACCACATTCCCTCTAAGCTGGCAACATCCCCGGTACCTGGCCATAACACCCTTGTGCAGGCACTTCTAGTTCAGCGGCTACGTCGGGTGGGTCGGCCGTTTCGTCCTCCACTTGGCTGGCCTCCATTCGAAATGGTTCGAGACGGTTAAAGTGTACCACTATGGGCTGGCTGGTTGGATAAGTGACACGCTTTACGAGACACGTAGCATCGGACGGTACTCGTTCCACTACGTAGGGGCCCACCCACTCGCGATGGAAAATTGTAGGTACCCCATAGATTTGGGTCTGATGTAGCCAAGCAAGGTCATCAACTATGAGAGGGACGATGAAAACCATTTTATTATAGTGGTCCTTTTGATGTCGATGAGCATTTTCCAGGTGTGACCGATCGGACTGATGTGCTTGTCGAAGCGAATCCAAGTCTACTAACGTATTCCATTACTGATGGCTGCAGCTGCTGAGCTATGGGAGGCGTAAATCAGAAGACAAGCGCGACTCTCTTCTAGTTCACAGAAAATACGTTGTTTGTCCAGTTGATAAATGTAGCGTATTTCGGTAGGGAAGCAGACACTTGGGTAACATGATGTCGTACTCGTTAGTGTTCCGATCCACAAACACTCAGTAATGCTTTGAGGGAGCGATTAGTTCGATCAACTTGCCCGTTACTTTGAGTGTGTTAGGCCGTTGTCTTGTTTATGCCAAGAACTCGGCATATTTCCTGTACCAACGCGCTCTCAAATCAGGAGCCTCTGTCTGAATGTACTTGTCTTGGTGCTCCACACTGACAAATCCAATGATTGACTATCGTTGTCGCTACTGTGTCAGCTTGTGTAATCAGCACAGCCTCACCATTTGGTGAAATAAACCACCATGACCACGAGGAAACGGTGCCCACGCGATGTCACGGGCAGTGGTCTTATGATGACCCGGACCATGTCGTTAGGGTACCCGGCCATCATAAGTTGCAATGGGGCGCAGTTGGGGAATCGAAGGCGTTTAAAAGAATCACAGTTCTCGCATGACTGGCAGAAGTTGATTACTGTGTGGCCACCAGAAGCGACGCCGTGTCGCACTGTCAATGTTATTAATCTGCGTGTCCCAGTTCTTTGTGAAGGTTGTTTAGCATTTCTTTAACCATTGACTGTGGGGCTACGATTCTTCTAGTACAGGCGGGGTCGGAGCCGAATAATAACAGCTTAACTAACTAGCTTGTCCCACACAGCCCACAAACCAAGTGCCTCGTAGCTTTTTCCTTCCATCTTTACTCTATGGCCTATCCACGCAACGAAGATCTTTCGTAAATTAGTGCGATGTCAGGGTCATTTGCTTGTGCCATCTGCCAGCGTCCATAGTCTGCACTCTGAAGATTAACCATGGTTACGTGTCGTATGTTGCACTAAGGGCAATGTCCGTGACTGCGAAGAGGAATTTAAGATAATGCGTTCACATTCGCGTGTTGTTTATCTGGTCTGTGTCGGCATACGAAACCGTATTCCTGGAAAAGCTCTTACCAGTGCGCACAATTTTTCCTGCAGGATCCTTGAAGTTTTGTAGCCAACTAAGGGGCTGAAGGTCGGCCAGTACCACAAATCGCCGTTCAAGCAGACAACGTCGATTCCGCTAAATGAAGTACACGAGAGCTAACATTTCTTTCTTTTCTCTCGAGCTGAGGCTTCTGCTACTGTAGGATACGACTCCCTCTATCCCATATTGTCCTTTCTGTGACAATACAGCTCCAATCGCGTGATCACTGGCATCTAGATCCAAAATAAATTCCCCGGCCGACGGTGATAAATCAGTATACACTAGTACAGGTGTCACGCAAAGAGAATCCCGGAGCCGGTTAGATGATTCCTTACATTTTATGGAGCATTCGGAAGCTCGACCCTTTTGCAGCAACGCATTCATTGGTGCGGCAATAGTCGAACAGTTCCGGATGAATCATCGGTAATATGATGCCAACCCAAGAAAACTGCACAACTGCTAACTGTTGGTAGGGTTAGCCAGGACTTCATTTGTCCCGTCTTGTTAGGATCTGTTCGCATATTCGATCCCGAGGTGATATGTCTGAAATGTACTACTTCTTCCCGTACTAAGTGACACATTGACGGTTTAAGTTCCAGGCCTACCTCAATTAAGCCTTTCAACACATCAGCCAAATTGTTCAAAGGTTCGTGTTTCGTTTTCCCATGAACGATGCATTCTCCTTTTCTACCAATAAAGAATCTATAGCACGCAATGCATTATTTGGCAATTTCAATTTCTTCCCTGCCTGTGCCTGTCTACAAACTGATTATATGTCGCACCACCCCTGAACGCACGTAGTGCACTTAATCAATGGGACATTTCGAAACCATAGCAATACCGAGGTATTCAAAAGGGTACATTAAAGAACGCTTCCGTTTCCTAATCGTGTTATGAGACCTAAGTCGGCACGTGGTAGGTGGGAAGGTGACTTTCCGTTTGACATATCTACCTCGCCGAATGCATTTGCAGCAACTATTGTACCCTAAGCGTCTCTTCGTCCTCTTCACATACGCCCAAGCAGGCGCGTCACATATAAAAGCCCCTAATTCAATAAAGATGGGCCTGCAACATGCGGGGACGGTGAAACCCGTTGAAAAAGCACCTGCGTGGCCAATATCAGTGGACTCAGAAATCTATCCACATCCGGTTTCTCAGGACCACCGTAAACAGCGACAACGAACTGTCTTCAATTGAAGGGACAAATAGATCGACACTGAATCAGCCAGATCTGCATCTGGCTGAATGTCTCCATTCTGGTAAATACTGCCTAGATCCCGCAGCAGCCCAATGTGGCTATATGCACCAGTACCAATCCTAATGATCTGCACATTCCATGGGGTTCTCATAAGTGTGCGGTAATCTTTCGTTATTCGAGACTTACTCTTGCGAAGAGCCGCCAGCAAGTTGTGCACGGAAGAAATGCTGGGTCGCGTGCTTCGCACCCATTTTCTTAAGTCTTCCATAACAGCGGTTGCAATCCGATTGGCGTTGCTACAGAGTATTGATCGGTCCAATTCCACTTCTGACGATAAAACGCATAGACCACTGCCGATGGTTACCGCTGTCGTTACACGCTGCAGCGATACGGCATTCTGCATGCTTTGCTGTACTTGTACGTCGTTTGTGCACAAACGCCCTGTGGTTGCTTATATGAGGTATACAACAATAACATAGGGCGATAACAAGTTAACGGTACTTTGTAATGGGTCACCCAAGGTAGGCGCTGGAATATCATGTACCGTACCCTTCACAGGACAGTCACTGCCCACTCAGCACCAGTGTCCGATGAACACCCGTTGGATGTCCGATGGGCACCCGTTGGGTGACCGATCGAGCGCCCGATGGGCGCCCGAGTGGCAAAAAATTGTGTCACTCATCGGGCACTCGCGGAAAAAAATAACGTGGCGCCTCCCTTCGCATGCTCACATTTCCACGATTTCCAGCCGTAACGGGTAAATCCTAGCCGCATTATGCTCCCTTCTCATACCACTGCAAGCACGTTTATATGATCACACACACTGTATGCCCTGAACACTACACAGTTCGCGAAAACATAATGTAATATGGATATCATAATTTACAAAGCGGAATCTTGCAGTGATAACCGTTCTGTTCCCTTTCGTATCCCGGATTCACGCTCTTTTATTCGTTGTATCCAGCGTCGTAACTTGTCAACGATATCAGGCTCTGTGCATCCTGGTATTTTTTTCTCATAATGGCATCTGGTGAAGACATTAATGTTGTTTAAAAGTTAACATACCAAGGACCGCTCGCGCGAACGGTGCGTTCGCTAGTTTATACTTCTCATGCACACCACGCCAATTCACATGCCTGACCAAGTTGTTAGTCATGCAAGTAAGCATGACGTTCTGCACGCTTTCTGAGATTGTCCGGCCGCTTACGTTGGATAAATTTTGCACCTACGAATAAGTGAAATTCCATGAGACTTACCATGCTGTTCATGAACTCAGCGTCCTCCAGTGCCTTATTTAAAAATGACAGTTGCGCTATTGTGTCCATTGGTAATGGAAATGGCACGCGTTGCTGGAACCTGGCGCCTGGAATGCATGCAGCACGTTCAAGGACAACTCTACAGCAGTCATTCGTTCGCGCAGTTTCATCACTTCGCGAGTTACATTTAACAGCAGTGCGTTGTCACAGGACGTTCCGCTAACAGGTAAACGCTGAGAAACGACTTGGTGAATCGGACTAAGAGTGTAAAAACAAATGCATTATTTACCTGGATGTATGGGGATAGGCTAATAGGTGTCCATTTTCTTTATCAGAACCGTCTCTTAGTTCCTCCTCCAAATACAGCTTTGGTGGTGGAGGTGATACACCCAAGTTCACGACTTCAACAGTACCCCGCGTTGCGGGTGGCGTTGACACAATCAGGTAAGGTTCTTACAGTGCTGGGATAATATGCTATCTAGCTACAACATACATTTTTCGCTCCTCCCATCGGTGCATTGGAATCGTTGCATCGCTAGATGGCAATGCAGCAGATGTTAGCAAGCTCTGTTCCAAATTTTTAGCTTCAAGGTAATCATCTAAAACTGCATACAAATATATTGTTCTGTAACCTCACCAGTACAACTGTGTATTCGTACTTGGTACGTCGCAGCGGGCGCAGGTGGTGGCAGGTGGTGTATCAGGAAATTCTGTAACTGTTTTGATGATAACCGTCCCCACAGAACTGCTTCATTATTAAGCATCCAGGATGACAGAACCACTGCAACCGGAGAATCTTGAAATTCGACCACGCGATACATCTGAAAAAATATGCTCAGCGCACAGCACTTCCACAAGCTTATTAGAAGAGGTAAATGTGTTCCGTGGGGAAAATTTTATTTGCGATATCAGGTGCAGCAGCATATGTAGTGTATTCCATGATGCTGAAAAGGTAACTGTAACGGCGCAACACCGTTACTGTTGTACAACGATTTTGCGCACCCAGATTTAAAACAAAAACGGACTGTTAACTGAAGCAAATAAATAATAAAATAAGACAGCTTACCTACGTCGCATGTTTCTTGGTATCCTTGTGCCGCCAGCTGTGAACGAAGGGGTAAAACACAATGTACTCATCGCACGGCAATCTCATGCATTTGCAGCAGATTGCACTCAACGGAATCCATGTCGGTGGAGCTAAGGAACCCCAACATTTAAAAATACGTAGGTCCGTGGACGGTAAACCTTTACGAACAGCGACGTAGTCCATGTGAAATGCTGCACACCTAACTCATTAGAACGCTGGCCCAGCAATACCGAAGGCCTTCCACGTGCGATGACAGCATTACCTGGATGTGCATTCGTAATCCGCGCACCAAAATGTAAGAAACCGGTTTGTCCACGTGTTGGTTCGCAGTGCCACAGCATTATTAACTTCCGTGTTACTCCCAGACACAAGTGTGCATGAAATCATGTGGGAAACAACTTATCATATCGATCCGTAGTGCCTCAAAAGGTTAAACGTCGATATGATGTTCCGGTTGTTTTCGTGTTCCAGAAGCCATGTCATTACGTAATGTGCTTTGGTGATGGGTAGGGAAGGTCATTCTACCATCAACGTGTGAACCTGCAAATGTGTATCATACTTTACGCTTTGCTTAGCAGTTATTGTGCAATTCCCGCAGGCGAAATATCCAGAAGGTTGTTTCACCTGCCGAACGTATGCTCGTGCAGGTGCATCGGCTTTCACGCAATCCAGAACGATATCTATAGCATCGTCATTGTCATACAATCAGACACTTTTGCGTAACACCTCATTCAATTCATCCAGCACTGGCCGCAGGAACTCATGTACATTAATGGGTTTTGATAATCCACTGTAAAGACCAATTAAAAACACATCACTTGGCGGAGTTATCAGCCTCCCAAGTATGGACCACAGCTGTCTGCGCTAGCTTTTGGACACGGTCATTCCGTCTATTTGGATCTGCAACTTTAGCAGCCACGGACGGGGTGAATGCGTTCGGCGCAACATGTCACGTACGGCGTCCTGCAAACCCATATGGATGTAACTGCCACCTCTGATTAATCTCACTGGACACCGACGGGGTGTTTTCAAAATGCTACGAGCGTCAACCGGTAAGTTAGGATATAGACGCCGAAGAGTGCGCAACAGGATGTTAATCTGGGTCAAAGTGAAGCTTCCGTCCAGAGCCACGTCACGCAGAATTTCAGCTAAGGTAACCGATTCCGCTGGACGCAAAATGTTGGTTGGACGGGCCAAAAAGTCCGTTATATACAACATTTGCATGCGTAGATTTAATAAAAAGGAAGCGTAAGGCACATCCGATTCATTTGTGAGATGAATGACACCACCATTGGCAGATACTGCGTCCTTAAAAGGCTCCTGCACAGCATGGTGCGAAGAATGCACATCTTTTGCGGTAGGTCCAGCACTTATCCTATCGTGTGTAACTGAAAAGACATCCCGCGAAAAGAAAACCCATACCTTGTAGTGACATAACTCCTTTAACTTCTCGCTGTATGTCATCTCCAGCTCGTCGTATTCTACGATAAGTACTTGTGGTAGAGCAACTTGTAACGTCCTTCACAGGCTTCTTATCCATAGCTGAAACTAGAACAGAGAACTCGGCGAGACACAGAAGCGAAATGCTAATTACCCGCCAGTAGCAAAGTAGCAAAATGGTGCATTTAAACATAGGGTGGCAGAGGAATTATCAACCGTTATGGAGCAAAATAATAAAAACAATGTGCTGACTGACAATATTAATATACTACGCCACCGCCATTTCCATAAATAAACATTTATCATGATCGCCCGATGAGTGTCCCGATCCGTGCGCTCGAGTGACCGATGGTGCTGACAGGGTGATCATTGCCTGACGCGTCTCTTTGCATACAAACGCTGATCCCGCAATGTGCGGTCACTAGCCAGCACGAAAGACCATTGACGGTTGGTACAACGAACTCTTATTACAAATGCTGCACATCAAACGTTACGTTTAAGAGGGCAACGTAAAGTACAATAAGCTTGGTCAGTAAAGATACGCAAACGTCTTGCAAGGTCGCTGCCGAAGGATTAAACGAGTGCGCATTGCAAAACAGAGCACACAATGAAGTAATCTACGTAGGCCACGAGTAATTGCGCAAGTGTTTAGCGCGGTAGCAGAAAGGAAATACGAATGCACAACCACCCTGGTAGCACAAACGGAACACTAAAGGTAGCAAACTGGACATAAACTGGACAGATGCTCTGTTCAGTTATTAATGCATTACTTGCAGCTAAATGCATTTAGTTAGACATTGGTTAATAACTTAATAGTTGGTATGCATTATATTTGATATCATTTGACCATAACCCCAGTGGTTTAAATGCACCGGCAGGTCGTTTTATTTGGCCAGTTTCGGTTTTGTAACTTTGGTCACTGGTACCGCTTGGTTTCGTGCTATTATGTAGCTCCCTTGAAACTGCGTTTCCACAGCCGCTCCTATAAGGTTTTCCTGTTATAGGTTGTTTAATACATATATGTTCATTTTAAGCATGTCACGTCAACAAGGTTACCAATTAACTGCACAGGTTCCGTCTCGTAGCACCATTTATCGTACAGCAAAAACAATGGCATCAGGATTCAGCTACGAAGAAGTGCTTCTGTTGTCAGCAGCTAAACGACAGAAGGGTAAGCTGATCTTTAACATATATTAACTAACAATGCTTACACAGTTCAGCCATTTACTAACGTTACCAACTGCTGTGAAGATGACAGCGGTGAAAAACCACACTGCGCCCGATGTCGATGTGGCAAGCACTGCAGCGTTCATCCTGGTTAGCACGAGTAAGTATTCGTTATATTAACCAACCTCGTTAGTTAGCTTCCAGCATGCCCGAGAAATGGAACGACAATCAGAACACGGCATGCTGCCATCCACAGACGATACAATTCCGATGGACCTTCCAGCTAAGCGTGCAATGTGAGTATGGTGCTTTTATTTCCCTTTAGACGCCAGCCCGTCCGTTCTAGCTCCGATGACGAAGCTGCCCCGCATCCCACCAAACCTAAAAGGCCTACTGCAGCAACATACGCACTTACGCCCACGTCTCGCTTCAGTGGCATTAGTCCACCACGTCCAGGGCCATCAACAACCAACCGTAAGTATCGCGTTCATAGGCGCCTATTAAACAGTAATCGCACCCCTTGTTGTTGCTGAGGTTGCACCATGCAATCTGGAGATGCAGCAGGAACTGAAGGCCATAAAATGTAACACGTCACAAATGCATTGCATTGCACTCAGCTTTATTTTTAGATGAGTTATGTCTCATGCGATCAGAACTGGTCGGCCATCGCCGCATGTCCGAAGCAATGTTGCAGATGTTGCAACGACAGTCCCAAAGCCTTGCACCGGGACTTTCTCTGCTATTCATCTCTCTCAGTGAGCTTAAGAGATATGATGAACGGCGGAAGGACCAAGATTTCAAAAACAGATTCGTAACTTTGTCTTATTATTCCACGACTTTCAGGTCAACCATTTGTGTGCTGTGCACGGTGCTAACGTGCAAATCGTCGTCCGGGGTACCATGGAGCGGCTAATGATATGATCAGTTTCCGCGGCGATGAATTACCCCGGCGCAGGGGATTTGTTTGCATTCAGGCGAACAAATATAAACGGCCTTGTACAAGGTAGGTTGACATACAGTATTCCATAAGCGCTATCAAGGCATCATTCGGCAACGCATGGGTGTTGCAGCCTCGGATGCTGACATTGCGCGCCACATCAAAACGTGGTTGCATTCCGCACGGCATAAGAGACCGCCTGTTGAGCGAAATAAAGTATGCAGTGCGAATGAGGTGAGTCCCCTGCTTCCTTTTGCACAGCTTTAGCCTCCTACCTTGACACTCGCGGAAGCGGATTAACCATATGGACAATGTCGTTTTCTGATACTTACATTCTTTGAACTATAGCGTTTCATGTATATATAGCATTCTTATACCCCGGTTTTCATTTTCTGTCGTCTTGTGATGTTCTCAGGTGCGCGGTAAGATCCATTTCGTTTCCTGACCAACAGCTTGGAGCGTCGCCTAGGTGGGTTCCCACGTCCAGCAACTACGGCAACAGGTACTGGGTGAATGTTAGCTCCGAACCGTCCATATATTAGTTAGTTACTAAGTGCGTAGTCGTGTTATATCCGTATCCGGATACCCAGGGTAGGAAATGACGGGATCTGGACCTACCGGATCTTCACGGGTAGTGGTGATTTTTTATTGGTCAACGCTAGGATCATTTTCATTGGCCCTCCGCAAACTGGACAAAATCCCTTTATAGCCGTCTCACGGTAGTAGTTCCTGTCCAGTTCAGCCTAATGCTCTCATAGGAAAGTTTAGGATGCTAAACTGCACAGAAGCTGGACATGTGCTACCAGCGCCTGCGCAATACCACCAAGGTGAGCATATTAAATGAAATACTATCCTAAAACACGTATGAGCTTCTTTAAACGTAATCCACATCAAAACGGTTACTTACCCACTCAAACTGTTCGTGAACAGTCGACAATGCACAATCGGAAAAGAAGTCCACTGCAGGGAAGCAGAATTGCCAACCAAATCGAGCAGTGCCATAAGAAACCTTAGGAGCGCGCCAAAATTCAAAAATGTGAAGTTGACGCTTTCTAAAACCACTTTTACAATTTCTCAAGACACTAAAACAGCTAATACATACTATCTTTTGTATCAGTTAACGCACCATAAACATATATTTACACCTCTTGCTGAAATACAGTGTTGAACAAGTAGCCAAACTTAATTTGTTGAAGGACTTTGAAAGACAGTTGCAGGAATTACACGACCGGAAAAAGGCTTTCATTTGCTATCAAGATAGATGAGACACTTCCGAAGTATCAATCCTTGCAAGACCTTCTGCATCCAGCAGGAAAACTTGCAGGTGCGTTTTCCAGGCCAAAGGGTATGGTTAGTATACATGAAAGCCTACTGGAATTACAAGCGCAGTTTGTGCCTTATCCATGTCTTCAACCAACAAATGGCATTAACCCGATGCCAGATCCAACGTACTGAATTGAGCAGGTAATCCGAGCTCGTCAAATATGTCGGTCATTCTAGGGAGTGGAAACGCAACTTCCCGATTAACTGCATGTAATCGTCTGTAATCTAAGCACGGTCGGATGCCATCCCCCTTCTTTTTCACCAGAATGTAGTGACCTGCGTATTCCTCGCTTGATGTGTAAATCACTCCTAAATAATATGAAATCATAGTTTACTCATGTATTAAGGAAGTAAGCGTTTGCATGTTTGCATTGTGCTGACATGTGTCTCAGACATAGCGAAAACCTCTGGATTTAGACCGCAGGCTTCGACAAGGACGTCGCTTCTCCGATCGCACTTAACACCCTGCCACATAGTCTTAGCTACTGATCTTCCGGTGCCCTATTTCTAGTCTTAAGAGTTACTAATACTAATACTAATAAAATTATTCTTGCTTATTCCGTGTGTCCTGCTGAAAGCTTTTGCTTGGCCATTTGAATCTGAGTTTCGGATAGACACCGTTAGACCAACCCGATATAATTTGTGACACCTGACTTATAATTAGTGTCAGACTTACAATTGCTGAGTCTTGTACTAACTTTTCATCTCAGTTTCGGCCACAGTTTTCGTTTACATTTCTAAGTTTCTATGCTTTTAATGTTGGATTTTCATTCAGCTGAATCAGTACTCTTCGCCATTAACGCTATAAATCCAGATGATGACACCCAGGTTAGTACGGTTAGTCTCCCGAGACTAACCCATAGGCCTAGTGCTAGTTGATAGAATAGCACGTCCTTTTACATAGCATTAAGGCCGGTTCCATTCAGTCCCACCATGTCGTATCCGCGCTTCCTCCGCATGTAATCGACGACCTCGATGACATTCTAAATCTGCCCGAGGGCTAGCAAACTTATGAAACACTTAAAGCTGCAGTTTTGAAGGGAACAGGCTTGTCCGACCGAGAAAGATTAACAAAACTTAAGCCCAACGCAAATCGGTGATCTTAACGCGTCTCAGTTGTTAAAATAGGCAGAGCCTAGCAATACCCACCTCTGTATATGACGATTTTCTCCGAGGCATGTGGCTACGACGACTACCTTGTGAAAGGTGCCACTTGCTTTTTGCTACTGGCGATGCTTCACTGTCCTTGGTAGTTGACCCCGCCGGCAATATCTGGGAATCTTGCACCCAAGTTTCGCCGGTCCAGTGGACCTTTGATGTTGTGTATCTGAACCCAGGGCGCATATGCCGAGTTTACTAAAGGACCTGAAGACATTGCATTTTCCCATCTCGTCCGAAATGCCCAAGCGGTTCACGATCCTCTTCGCGGTCCCCGCCTAGACCATTCTATCGCAGGTGCCACAAGCGGTTTGGTCCGCATGCCAGATCGGGCCGTTCCCTTTGTTCCTTTAAGCGCTAAATACAGGGAAACCGACCGACCAGCAGGTAAGGATGACGGAAGTCGCTGGTCATCGCAGGCGCGTTTTCTTTGTTACAGACCGGAAAACGGGACTACGCTACCTCCTTGACGCAGTCGCAAATGTTTGTGTTATCCCGCGAGCTCCTACTGACCTAACTGAGGTGATTAGCTCATTGAGCGCAGCCAACTGAACCATCATTCCAGTGTATGGTGGACGCCCACCCGCGTTCAATCTTGAATTACAGCGAACATTCAAAAGGGTATTCCTCGTTGCCAACGTGTTAACTCCCAGCATGGTTCTCGATTTTCTGCAACACTACGAATTGTTTGTAGATACAAAGCAACACCGTCTCCTCGACTGTTTAACGAACCTCTCTGTCACTGGGACTTTGACAGAGGTTGAGTCAATCAGTCCCGTGTATACTAATCAGCTGAGCCCACCTATTAGGCAAAGGATCCTCGCCCATTTTCCACAGTTCTTTCGTGCTGTCACTCCGATGCCCGCCACAACAATTCCGCGAAACAGCATATCCTTGCGAACTGACCGCCAGTTTTCCCTTAGGCTGGCGAACTACACCGAATAAACTTCGTGCCGAATTTGAGCAAATGCTCGTGCCAGGTATAGTTAGACCTTCAACGGCCCGTGAGCGTCGCAACTTCACATGATGCCTAAAAGGTCAGCAGACCGGCGTCCATGTGGCGATTACCTCTCTATGAACAACGTAACCGTCCCTGACCGGTACCCATACAGCACATACAGAAGATAACGGCTAACCTACCAGGTACCCGTGTGTTCTCGAAAATGGATCTTGTACGCGTTTACCACCAAATTCCGGGCGCAGCCAGACATAGGTAAAACCGCCGGCATTACACCTGTTGGTGGGTCCGAATTTCTTAACATGCCATTTGTTTTGCGCAAGGCCGCGCGAACATTTCAGCGTTTTATAAGTTCCTTCACCAGTAAATAAGACCACGTCTATCCCTATATCGACAAGTTGCCAGCGCATTCGAGGAAGCGCATCGAAAACACCGCAAAAACCTCGTTGAAAGACCCGATGCCAATAGTATCACTGTCAGCCTAGGCAAGTGCACCTTTCAGCTGCCGTCTATGGAGTTCCTCTATCACGTTGTTCAAGGTGCCTTAAGGCCATTAGACGACACGTTCACAGCTATCTGTGATTTACCTTTTCTGAACACGGTAGCTGCCATTCGCAGTTTGAAGGACATGATCAAATACTATCACCGATGTCTTCCGGATTGAGCTGATTTACTCAGGCCGCTGACTGACCTACTCCGTGATGGCAAGAAAGAGGATGTGGAAGTTACATCCGCAGATATTGAAGCTTTTAGTACCTGTACAGATGCTTTAGTCGCCTCAGTGATGTTTCAAGGTGTTGACGCCAAAGCACTACTTAGCATTGCCGTCGATGCATCGAGCACCGCTATTGTAGCTCTTACAACAAATGACTAATGAATGTTGGAAGCCACGCTTCCTATTCGAGGCCCATGCAACCCGCAAACCTTAAATACAACACATTCAGCCCAGAACTGTTAGCTGTTTACTCTACGATCGGCATTTTCTACGCGATCTCTAAGATAACCACTTTGTCCCCTTCACCGACCATAAGCCTTTAATATTCGCCTTTCGAAAGCAGTCAGCTCCAACTCACAGCATGAGACTTGTCAGCTGGATTGCGTCGCCCAATTTTTGACCAATATTCGACGCCATTCTGGTCAACTGAATGTTATTGTTGATGCCTGTGAAGAGTGTCTGCAATTAGCTCTGCCCAGCTGCTGAATCGTCTATCTGCCATGCCAGCTGCGCAATCAACTGCTCAGTGGTCCACAGAGCCTTCTGATGCTTCCTTGAAGCTATCGACCACCTTCTGACATCATCCGATGGCACAATCTTCTGTGACCCACCCACAGGACGAGCTCGACCCGCCGTTCCTGAAACCTTTCGCCGCGTTATTTTCGTTACGCCCCACAACATTGCCCATCCAGGCGTTAAGACCACGGTGAAACTCATATCCGATCAATAGGTTTGGACTGGGATGCAAGGTGATCTTATGCGTTGGGCATGCACTCATTGCACTTGCCAGCAAGCCAAGATCCATCGACACGCTACTTGGTCGCCTCCCGCCCGTTACATTGCGGTGCACCCATGTCCTTCTCACCATAGTTGGACCGTTGGCCCCGTTCAAAGGAATGGCTTACATTTTGACCATGATCGATCGTTGCACCAGTGGGCCTGAAGCCGTGCCAGTCCTGACGTAGTTGCGGAAACCGCTACACGCGCTTTTGTCGAGCGCTGCGTCGTTTTACATGGCTGTTCAGCCACAGTGACCACCGATCACTGTCCGCAGTGCGAATCTTCTACTTCCAACGATCATCCTATGGTCATCCGATGCTAAGCATCCACAGGTCGACGGCATGATGGTAAGTTTCCACTGACAGCTGAAAACATCACTCAGCGCCCCCAATGCACTGAGTTGGACTGACGCTCCGCCCATGGTACTGCGTGGCATCCGATCATCCTTCAAGTCCGCTCTTCATACGTCCAGCGCCGCGTTGGTATATGGAAAACCTCTACGTTTACCTGGTGACTTCTTTTCCGAGTGTCTCAGATTCCTCGGTTATGACTCGAAGTATGTGCAGCAGCTAGCCACGAGCAGGCGTCATATCAAGTTTACTGACAACAGAGAACAAAAGTATACGTCCTTCGTACCTCAAGGTCTTCAGCAATGCCCGTTTGTTTTCCTCCGCGTTGATGGTCCCCCTAGACGGCTTGAACAACCTTATGCAGCCCATTTCATTATACTACAACGTAAGAACTGGGTAGTTATCATCCGCTTATACAGCAAGCGTGAAGCCGGTACCTTTGACCGCTTCAAGGTAGCGCGCATGGAACCTGAGCTGGACGACGATGTCTGCTCATATACTGAATCAAGGCGGCTTATGACTGAAGTTACGTCTTCTCCTAACGCTGCTGACTCCAAGTAGAAAAATCCGTCCGTGTTTTACCTCGGCTCCATCAATTTCCATCGAGACTTGCAAGAAATTAGCCAGCCAGGCGATCCGACATGCCGCCTAATTCGACCACATCGTCAACCGAACTGCAGTAGTCGACTAGGTCACGTAGGCAGGTTCGCTAGCCAGCGCGTTTGAAAGCTTAGTTTTACTTCCGTTTAACTTTTCACGCTTTCCTTATCATTCTGGCCAAACCCGTGCGACAAGGAAAGAAGTTAACAACGTTTTTTAAACCCAAAAATAACGAATAAAAAGGCTTGGAAACCCAAAAATATCTTTTGTTGTTTTTCCGCTATTCAGTAAGTGCCATTTTCTTGTTTGCTCTAGCCACCATGGTCACAATACACATATTTGCTTTTGTTTCATGTGCGGACGGAAGAGGAGGGGCTGAAAGCGAACATTTGGCCTTCACAAGCGAATATTTGACGTTAACGGGGTCGCAAAGCTTTGACGTTCCCGAACTTTTCGCCATTTGTTATTTTGGCACTTTTAGGGAGGACGCGGGTGGGAGCTTGCTGGGGTCCGTGCGCACCAGTGCTCAAACGGCACCTGCATCAGGCCTCACCACCTGGTCCGCAGAAGCCTGGCTGTCGACGGACGGTCCTCAAGTAGATGGAAGGGACTTTTCTAGGAGGGGGCGGTGTAGTGACCTGCTTGATGTGTAAAACAATCCTAAATGATATGAAACCATAGTTTTCACATGTATTAGGGAAGTAAATGGTTAAATGTTTGCACGGTGTACGTGTTTGTATGAAGCACGCCGACAACATCCGGACTATTTTGTGGTCTTCGAAAAGAACGTCGGTGCTCCCATCGCACTCAGCACCCTACCACATACCCCTTAACTAGTCATTTTCTGTTGTCCTATTTTCAGTCTTATGGTTTAACAACCTTCTAACAAAGCTCTCTCTAGCTTAGTTCCGTGTGTACTACTGCACGTCTTTGGTTGGCCATTTGCACCTGCGTTTCGGATAGCTACCGTTAGACTAACACGCTACAAGCGCAACCGGGGCTGTCATTGGTGAAGTGGCTGGCTGTATTTCCCTCTAGTCCAGCAGTTCATGTATGAGAGTTTGTACCTCAGCCTGCCAATGTACTGAGATACGTCTTGGGGAATGTTAATCAGGATTGCATACCCAGGGTCGATCTGGTGTTTCACGAGGTTGGTTCTACCGAAGTCGACAGTTCGGCTTGAAAATGCGTCTGAGTGGTACCATTATACACTGCGAGTTGTCACGAATGCATTGGCGAATATTAAATTTGCTAGACCAGCATTTACTAAATGCTGGCTGCACGATGGGTAGAGCTTAACTTATCCCACAGGATTCCACATAAATTCCTACATATTTACGTATAAAATATTACCATGATGCTGACAACATTTTGTATGTCAACAGCCAACAAGAAGAAAGCGAGGCAAAAGAATATATTGGCTACTTGCTTTATACCACAACCTCACACGGCCAGGTGTGATGTGTAAGTGCAGTGGGGAAGCGGCTCTCCGGGAGACGGTTCCATGATTGGTCCTATTAGTTTACTTGATTCGATGGATATAACAATGTTTATTCATATTCAAACCCTCAATATTTCACTACTTTTATATGAGTGAGCACCTCAAACACGTTAATGAGAACGTCACAGCATTTGAACGTCCCTCCACTATCCAACATGGTTCACCAATGATCAGGCTGGCTGTTTGCCTGTGTTTTGCCTGCCGAGAAATATACCGTTTACTTATTTATATATTTAACATTTCTTTGAAATGTTTCAGTGTCTACTCATCAGTGACTAGGTCAAGTGAGCCAACGAAGGCATTTACGTATTTTGCGCTGTCTGGGGTGGCCTCATAGATTGTCAACGTTTCTAAACCAGCACTTTCGTAAGGTCGTAAGGGTATAGTACAATTATGTGACCACGTGACATCTGTCTAGGTCAAATCGGCACTTCAATCGACGCAGCAAATGCCTACCCACCACAACAGCACACCTTATGTTATCTACGTTAATAAACTCCTGGGTATAGCTTTGGTTCGGAAGGTCAAACAGTGCCATTGGGGATTCTCTACCGGATAAGAATTCTCCTTTGGCGGCGATTAGGCGGTAGCGCCAAATAGCGCCTACGTGATCCATTAGCTGGTTAGTCATGTTAGACCTGATTAGGCGGTTACATGCACCTGAGTTGATAAGACCTATTAACGGAACCACTGCGATCCGTACTTCTATTGTTGTTGCCGACTCTGTAACTGTGCAAATACTGGCGGATATGAAAGCAGTTTTTACATAATCGCACTTAAGTGAAATTGCTCTGACATCCCGAATCGATCTCAGATGTAAGCGGGTACAAGCTTGTTGACGGAGCTCCCAGGGGCCCGGTGAAAACTGTGATTGTTGATCTGGCCGTCTCTATTGGTACGCTGGCCTGTGCCACTGGAACATGTACCCCATCCTTCCATTGTTGGGTCTCCCCGTTTGCGATGGCCATGAAGGTAGTTATCGCGTGTCTGGCTTCGGAGTCCGTGTGCTTGCACTTGCACCCCTGTGGGTCTTTTCGACTGAGCATCTGGCCAAAGACGGGCTTGTAAAAGTCGTGCCCATGGTCGCGTTCACGTGGTTCAACGGTTCTCCCACCCGAAGAGCTTCACTAAGTTACCCAGGAGGCATAGCTTTAATGCCTTTTTGACAGAAAATGGAAGGTGACCAACGCCACTTTGTGAACTAATGGCCGGTCAGTTTGACGAGCGTATTGGTCAAGTTGTATAAAAAGCTTGTGAAAGACACTCTCGAAGGGCAGTTAAGAGCATATGGGTGACTCAATCTCGCTGAAACCTTTGTTCGTAAGGCTTATATTTGCCTTGCTAACATGTTGGTAGCTAGAGAACATTGTACCGATTTCAGTCGAGCGAGGAAATGTGGTGGACTTGATGTTCATTGACATTTCCAAAGCTTTTGACTCCGTTCCGCATTTGCGTCTTCGGTACGATTTGCGCTCCTACGACATGTTTGGACTTATCTCACGATGGATTTCAGCTTCTCTAATGGGAATGGAGATGAGCGTTTTAGTGGGTTCCGGCTTGTCCTTCCAAATACGCATACTCACTGGTGCTCCGCAAGTTTCACTCCCCGCCCATTCTCGCTGATTAACACGTTAACTTGTTAGCTGAAGCTCTAGGAGTGTCATCCCTAATGTTTGCTATTGCGGTACAAATCTGGTTCACAGTACATGACTTGACTGGTCCACTGACCCTACCATAAGCTCTGGAAAAGTCTTGGGACTGAGCCACTTTATGGCCGCTGCACTAACACCTTGCGAAATGTTCAGGCACAAGAAAAACTGACCAACCGAAGAGTTATGTTCTTGCGGAAATCGAAGTGCAGCGGGTGCAACACCTAGCTTACCTATGAGCCTCACTGGCAACTGACAGTAAGCCCAAGGAAAAGTGGTCGACAGCGGCTCGCAAAGGATTCGACATGCTTTGCTGATTCGGCGGTTCATCAGGAGCACGACGACTAAATGTTCGTTAGAGTATTCTCGGCTTTCTTAAGGCCGCACTTGGAATGCTGCGTACAGGCTTATCCCCCATGCCTCGTACAAGAATGGATGGTAATTGGACGGCTCTATTGGTCTGGGAAGAAAATGGTGCATGTGTTAAAGCGGGGTGGAAAATCACCGGAACCATTCGGGAGAACGACCTTCTCAAGGCACTTAGAAGTCGCTTTGCAGCTGCGACCTTTGTGTCTTGGGAAGTCTTAAGGTCAGAAGATGCGATGACCACGAGATCCTCTTCTTGAGTAGTGTTTTGCGAAGAAACCCTCCAATTTGGCATGTGCCACAAGGGTCAGTTTTTCGCATTTGGAGCACCGCACAATGTCGCGGTTTACAAGTAATCGCCACTTGGTAGACCACCCCTGCAGCCTATCTCGAGTCAGTTGTAAGTTAGCGGCAACGTCTAGGCTGCATACTGTTGATTAGAGCTTGCGATTATCAATGTAGATCAAGCAGTCGATTTGGAGCTCAACCATTAGGCCATTTATGTACAGTTTGAAATTTTCTGGTCCAAGTACGGATCCTTTGGTTACCCCATTTGTCATTGGCACAGGGGCGGAGGTGCTTTGATTGACCTTTACTTGAAGACCGCATCCTCTTAGGAAGTCGACAATCCAGAGGATGGCTTTTCATGTCTAACTGATCTTCTGACGTTTGAGCAGCAGCCTTTGGCGAGGACGTTGTCAATGGCCTCGCTGAAGTCGATGAAGAATACGTCTGTATGCATGTTGGTACCTGTGGCTTGAGCCCGAGTTTCTCTGGCGACTAGTAAAGCGTAGACGCAGGAAGGCGGTTTCCGGAAAACATGTTGGGATGGAAAAATTACGTCATAGTTCCCATTGCGTAGCTGGAGAGCGCGTTTGAGGTTTCGTTCCATGGTCTATCAGAAGAGGGCTGAAAGGCAAGATAAGCGATAGTTGCCAGGCTCGGGGTGGTCACCACCCTCATAATTGGGCAACACCATGCCTTGTTTCCGGTCAGTGAGTAAACGGCCGACGGGAACGTCGAGTGCCGCATGGGCGGGTTTTTGGCTACGGGCGGTTGTCTGTCTGGAGAGCTGACTTTTATATTCTCTAGATATTTGCGTCATTAAGCTACCTTTTATTATGAAATGTTACTAGTGTTCCTGATGGAACTACAGAAAGCAGAAGAATACGGGGTTAAATGCTTATTTCATGCATAATTGAAAAGTGCAAACTTTAATATATAACGGTCAACCAGTGGTTAGGTATACAGCTGAGTGTGTACTTGTCTATAGAACGTCAAAATCCATATGTAAATAAAGTAATAAATAAGTAAAGTTTTTATTCTCGACAAGGTGAGGCACGCCTTTACAGGCATGATCATTATGACAACAATGCGTGGTCTAGAATGTGCAAGATTACGTTATGTTGGCCGTACCAGTGTATGTTTATGTAGGGGGTATGTAACTATGTAACTGTGTGTGTGTGGGTGGGTCACTGTGAGGTTCCGGTTTGTAACTCTGCTGCTCTAACTTTGACTCTCATATCGTCGGCAATGCTCGAGTAGAAGATGGATGTCCGTGCGTTGGAAAGGATTATTCGGATACCCACGGGGCAATGACTTTATTTTGTGGCGAGTCACGACCGCCACGTCACAGTGTTGTTAAGCAGACATTTGTGGCTTTTTATAGGGAGAACGCTTGCCAGGCGAAAACCCACCAGTCCTGGAACACTGCCGCCGAACTATTTGCTGGAACGGGTCAAACCCGAACCACCCAGCTGGCACCACGAGGAGGTTGTTCGGCTAGCCAGCCAGCCAGCCAGCCATGTATGTGTAAGGAAAGATGTGAGAACAAACCTATTTAGGGTTCCCAAATTCAAGTATGTGGGTGCAGCCTAAATGCCATAGATGAAATAATTATCTGAAAAGCAGGGTACCTTGATAATACTAGCCATGGTATAAGTGTACTAGGAACGAATTTCATACTGAATAAGCGCTAACATATGGGGATAATCGGTGAGGTATGTAACCTTGGTTTCCATCCTTACCAAACCTGCAAGCTAGATTTTGGAATGCAGAGAAGCTTTTCTGTAGAGCTTCAAGCATAAAACAATTATTATGTATTGCGCAAGTACTATTGCTTTCTTCTCTGCGTGGTGCCAAGTCGTGCCTATGTACTGTGGGAGCAAGTACAAAAGTCGGTGCACCAAGTATTCGAACCCAGGCAACCAGGATGGAAATCCAGGACGCTACCACTACGCTATGCTATTCTTCATCACGTCCCTTATAATTAAACTGAAAATACCGACCGCATGGCTGCTATAGCATCGTCCAGTACAGCATTCCGGCTGTACCATGGCAACACTGTCAATATCCCATTGAGTGTGGGCGTGTTCGACGGTCCAACGGAGGAATTCGAAGAATTAGCGAAAAGTTTGGTAGAAGGGATCAGCGATGTTGTCGGCTATAGCCTTAAGGCATACGGGTTGCAGCTCAACTGGGCCAGGTAAGGAGTTCAGCTCCTGTTCGAGAAGGAACTTTATCCCCACAGGGTTGATTACAATTTTATCAAATGCGGGACAATGTGCAGACAGAGAGTTTCTGTGCAGAGTGGGCTCCACTGATTAGGCTGAAGAGTACTGCGAAGCTAAGAGGTTGGCTTTTCCCCGTTACCGTTAACCACAGTGCCTACTTGAGAGAGTAGCGCGGGGATCCTACTAACCACACTGAGATTTCTTTTTAGGAATGAGAAGCGATTTTGGGACAAGTTAGAGATTCCGTGTCCAGGCTGTATTCGTACTGGAGCCGCTTGTTGCGATTTTTCAGGGTACAAAGTTACCCTACCGCCCCGTATTCTGCATAGTTGGATGCCAGTTGTATGGCTTTGTAGGGATCTCACAGTTCATCCTTTTTTCCTTAAGGATCTGCTTGCTCTAGCAATCAAAGATAGATCTTTGGAGTAAGCTCCGGCTTTGCAGTTTGGAACGTGTTGTTTAATGCGCAGCAACGTCTTGGATCGTAGTAGCTGCCATGCACCGTCGAACTCCAAAGACTGTAGAATATTCCAACCCACCCAGCACAGCAGACATTTTATAACACATTTACAGAGAAATTCTGTCATTAAGGCCTGGGTGAAAAAGGCTGCAAAAGGCGCGGTGCTGGCTTATAGCATGTAGTTCTGATTTACAATTTTTGCTTCAAACTTAAGCAGCAAGTGCAAGTAAGCTATTCTTTTGGTCGGTCACACGCCAGGGCTTCGTACATAAGCTCGGGTAGCCACCCCCGTACAAGCTACCTATATGCGAACCTGCGGAAAAGCTGCCCCTTATAGGACCCTATAATAAGCATAGTTTAAGGGACTTGGTATCAACAAGGCATGAAAGTTACAGGCCTCTGTGGGGATGAAAACCTCGCGTGATACGCCTAGGTGGTCAGTACATTGCGGTCAGCAGTGTGAAAATGCGGTCGGCAAGGAACGGGATACGTGTGCATCACGTGAAACATTGTTCCAAAATCCATGCTCAAAAGGAAGTTATTTATTAAGTGCTATTTATGTACGTGAACGAAGGGCTATAGGCTTTTCTAACGGTGTGTCTCATTGGCTATACGATGGGAACCCTGGAAGCAAACTGGATGGTGGCAGCCGGTTTCGGATTCGGCTGTCAATCTGGCCAGCCACAAGACGCCTGCGCCTACAGAGGGACCATAAATATCTCGCGATGCGCCACCCATAGCTCTAAACACACACCCCATATCCAGTGTAAACCCGAAGGAATAAGACCGGGAGGCATGTGGATGGGAGCCACGTCTCATCAACGGAGCCGGCCCACACTCCTTCACAGGCAAACACAAGCACGCTGTATTTGGGTTATCAACCACACACAAGACGGTGGCTGGAGAGTAGTCCGCTCCACACTAAGTGCATAGAACCACTCTTCGAGCCTAACACGGCCACATGGACAGTGCACCTCTTATCCTTTAGCAACGAAAATGCCTCCTGGAACCAACATAGAGATGGTAGTGGGTAACAGACCCGCAGGCACCTTGTCAACATGCACATCAAGCACAACCACACCGGGGGTATCAATCAACATGTAATAACTATAAAAGCGCAATATCAAATAAAATAAATCGGAAAATGCCTACAGCGTTGCCAACGTAGCTCATTGTTAAAGAAGCATATAAAATAAATTGGTTGTCAAGTACACCGCCATAGTTTCATACGTAAACAATATGTTTCAAGTAAAGGGCACAAACTCGAAAATGTTATCAACATTAACAACAGTTAGCTTCAGCGACGTGTGCAACCGTGTAGAAGGTAATTCACGTAGGCAATAAAAAATTGGGAAATCCACCACCTAAAAACAGTGACCCAGAGTACAAGCAAGTCGTTGATAAATCGAATGAAGGGTAGCTACGAACACTGTGCCAGTTCTGCCTACCCTCCCAGAAGGACTAATCGTGGTTTAATTGTTGGCACAAAGTGTCCGCACTCATGACTCACTAGGCCTGCCTGACGCAGGCACACGCGACCTCATGTGTTACAGCACAATGCGTTCGATGTCGATGGAATACACTCCATAAGTGACTACCCCTTTTTCTCCGCATGTATGAGGTATATCTTCTGCACTTCAACAACCGCCTTCGTGATCAGATCGCGTCATGCCCGCCGATCAACCAACTTCGATTCCCATGGTTTTCAATCAAGGTTTGAACGCAAGTGGTTCACGTTGTTTAAGTCCTGTTAATGAACCTTCGGTTTTTCACATGCCGCTTTTCCAAATTCAGTTCGCGATACAATAGCTGCATCGGTATCTGCGTCGAATCCATACGCCTCACATGGCCGAGCCCCTCCGTTGTTTCAACAAAATTATGCATTCCAGTGCATAACTTCTACTTCAGGGCAACTACCGTGTCCGCAACTCTGTTGCACCAAGCAATATGCAGGATCGGTCACAAACGCTGTTGATGGAATTACCCGAGATATTGCACCTCCCGTCGGTACATCGTCCATGGCTCACTGCCGTATGGAAGAAAGGACCGCACTATGGATTAATACACCATCAGCTTCGTGCCCATGGTGAGCTTGTGGTTGTCCTACACACGGTACCCCGGCGTCCCAACTGCCGACACCACCCGCGAGCCGCGGACACATAGCTCACTCTTAAGCCGCTGGTCCGTCGGCTTCACACGCCTAAAGTAGCAGGAGCGAGAGGTAGTTTCTAATACGTAGCACCAAGTTTGGCTTGCAGCAATGTGGAAGCTTGCACCTCCGGTGAAGGCTGAAAGAGTCAAGCAGTTTTACTTTTGTTGTTGGTGTACCCGAATTTGGCCGCTGTTGAAGCCAGCGCAATAGTCATGTGCTGCAACCCATACGCGCTCAGTGCAAGCAACGCACAATTGTCAGCAAACCACAACGTACGGAAAGATATCTCACAGACTAGTGTTCTGGCACCGAAATGACAGAGCGCAGCAGCCCACCATCAATACTACGCTCCACACAACCATCTTAAGCACAAGCCGCATCAAAAGCACAAGACTCCATTGCATTGAGATAAATATTAAACAGGGTTGCAGCTATGATACAGGCTTGCTGCACACCAACGATAATAACAAAGTCCTCCGAGTTCTGTCTAGACAACTGCACCTTGCCCTTATATCACTGTGTTGAAATTTAATTAAACATACATAATTACGCGGGCAACTAAACTTATCCAACTTTAACCACGATGCCTCGCGGTTCACCGTATTAAAGGCTTTGGTGAAATCAACAAAAGCGACCAAATAAATATTTTATTCTTGACTATGCGAGGCACGCCCATTGAGGCACTTTCTCTGCACTTACCCTGCAACTGGCGAGCCGCAAACGCTATATTTATAGTGCTGATACCCGAAAGGAATCCACGCTACTTTTCCGCCACAATCTGAATGATAAAGCGGTTAAGCAGGATTCCGGCAATCCCCTTGTCTACACAACTCAGCAAGTTGTTGCCACGATACTTAGTGGCACGTTGCTTACTACCTTCACCCTTGTACAGTGGTAACACAAGAGCATCCTTCTGCTCAGGAGGCACCTTCTCCTTAATCTACATGCGTTGCGCCAAGTGGTGCAACGCTTTCGGCGTCTCATCCAGTGTCGGCACGTCCACCAGACGCCCTCACACCGTGTCGCTTCAGGCCGCTTGAAGTAAGCCAGTCGATTATTGCACGATTGTTCAAGCGGCCGATAATGGTTTCCCCAACGCTGTGTTATACCTGCAGTCTGTGTGCAGGTAGTGCTTGAGAAACCATCGATTAGCGTCCTCAGCGGCTCCAACCTAGTTCCATACACCGTCTTCAAGTAGTCAAAGCCTACCTTATGTTGACGGCGTTCAGCGTAGCATTTCAGCTACTTCGTCTATTCCGTCCACCCCGCAATTTTAATACGACGGAGCTCTCGGCTCAGTCGCCCTCGAAGTTTGCGTAACTTACTTTTCTGTTCCAAGTCACTTGGGTCTGTGACGTATGAAGCAAACACGGCATACTTTGCCCACCCCAATGCGTCATTCAATCATCAAACAGGTCGCCAACAGTTGGCGCGCCCGATGGCCTCTTCGGCAGCCACTGTCACATAATCGCGAATGTGGGGCCACAGGTAGCCCGCTGTGGCTATGCATTCTACACTACACAGACGTGCAGCCAAGGCTTTCTTAGCTTAGTAGGTTTCTCCGCAGTACAAAGGGAATGAATGTTTAATTTACGCCGATTCACGGCGGGCTATTAGCAATTTACAATGGCGCTAACATACAGATATGGTACCTCCGTAGTTGCGCTTAACTCCAATCCACTTGTACAGCGTGAGTAGTTAGATCGCACATTCCGTAAAAGCATTCGCACGGAAGGGCAAGCAATGCCTGCTTGACCCCCTATCCGATAAGCGTTATGCCAATACGCACGTCCGTTATTGCACATGAAGGAATAAATGTATTTCCTTTCAGAATGGAGTACCAAGATAACCTTTTGAAGGTGCAGAGGTAGTGGGCGCCTGTAAATACTGATTGTACCCTTTACTCGCTTATGCGTCCATCGGCATTCCTCGCATAGTTTATAGTAACCATTTATTTATTTATACTGCGAAAATTCTTCTGCTCATGGCGTCGTGCAACGGACTCCCTACTATGGCTTGCAGAAGCGTTGTACGTAGGTACCCAATAATTCATGAATGCGGAGCTTACCAGCTAACCGAACAACCTCCCCGTGATGCCAGCTGTGTGGTTCGGGTTTAACCCTTTCCAGCAAATAGTTCGGCCGCAGTGTTCCAAGACGTGGTGGGTTTTTGCCAGGCAAGCGTTCTCCCTATAAAAGGACACGAATGTCTGCTTAACAACACGGGGCCGTGGCGGTCGCGACTTGCCACAAATACATTCGCGGCCCCGTGGATAACTGGATACTCCTTCCTAACCCCCGGCCTCCAAACTTCTAGTCGCCCTTGGCTGTTGATATCAAACACCCAAAAGGGAGCAGCACTAATACAAGCACAAAATATACAGTTACGTACACATGCACACACAAGTACATACTTACATACCCCGATACACAAACATATACTCTTATCGCAAGCATATTGGAATCTTGCATTTTCTTGATCACGCATAGCTATGGCAACAAGCTCACGTCTGTAAAGGCGTGCTTTGCCTTGTCAAGAATAAAGGCTTTGTTTGTTTATTCATGGTGATAGTCGGAGTGTTATTGTCGACTGAAGCGCAGTTTGCGGTACTGCTTCCGGCAGTTCTCTCAGTGAGTTCCGAAGCGTGGATATCTAGTGTTACCCTGACTGTTTTCTGAGGAGGGCCTATGAAAAATGCATACATTTATTACAACATCATACCGTAAAACACCTGAAGCTGAGTCATGAGCTTAGTGGGCTGCTTCCATATAAGTTACTATTGTCACAATACGGTGTCATTTCCGTGTGCACCAATACCTTCGCCAAAGGCACTGTCAAGTACTGTGCTTGTCGATGCGCCGTTCCTAGGTAAAGAATGAGAGATAACGTTAGGTAGGCTGTTGAAGCTGGTAGCGCGTATTGCTTTCTGACGGCAAAGCGAATTCGTGATACCTTCACCTTACGTATTATTTACGTAGCTTAAAATTGAAAATGCCATATATATAGTTAAGCAATGGCTAAGGTGCTACGGCAAAGATTAGGTATTTTATGTTGCTTGGCAACAAGCTTTGAAAATTTGATCGGGGCATGTTTAGCACTTAAAGGAACTAAGTTAAATTAGGCCAAGTAAGAATAGAATGGAATGAAAGGAACCTGCGTACAAAGCCAATGGTACTGAGGGTGCCTGTTCAGCCGAACGAGGAGACAAGCTTTCTATGAAGTATACACAGTGGTTAAACCATAACCGCGGTAAAACAGACCGCAGTCTAGGTAGACGAATAGAATCTAGTTAATGTAACTGTCTGTAGAACGTATCAAACGTTGCGAAATTAATTACTCTCCATATACCTTTGCCCCAAAAATGGTTATGAATATTCTGCCCCATTGCTTCGTGAAACCCATCTCTGCCTCGTTCCGCCTTACGTTCCCTGATATTATTATCACCTCGCGTGCGCACGATCCCAACTTGCTTCTACACATTTGCCTAAATTTGTTTACGATCCTCAACACTTTGCACTGCACCGATTAGAGTAGTTTGGTCAACTTCACCTCTCACGGATTACGCCTGTCCGCTGAACCTTTGCCCCCACCGGACGAGCCTGTCTGACCAGTTCCTCCTTTGTCCACGTGCATCTAGGACGCAGGTAGAGAAGGCGCCGCACAGGTTAACCTCACACCCATTTAGGCATACCCAATCCGCATCCCACTTTGGACCGGCGATCACCCAATCTCATCGCCCTGCGTGTCTTATAAGCACCCTGTGTACCATAGTTGTGTGTATTTTACTACAGCGCGCACGGAAGCTAGATTCGTCGAAGCGGACCAACTGATTATCATTACAATTGTCCTGAGTTTGGAAGCAGGTTCGTTAAGGTATTTATTGTATTTGCTCATTTATCCATTTGTATATAACGCCGTTATCCAGTTCCGGATTTGCTGTTTCCTTGATCCCGGTTGAAACGCGTCACTCGATTCTTTGAAGCACCTTTTGTTGTTAACACTTTTGTCAGCCGGCTGTGAATGCACTTGTAATTGCTTTCAGTCCGAAGGTTTCATAGCCAATGTTCGCTACTTGTTTTATAACCTTTGTTGACTCGGTGTATGTTTTTACTAGCGACAGCTTTACGATTTGAACGTCCGCAACTTAGTCTAAATCTTTTGCAGCCTCTTTGCTTTTTCTGTGTAAGCAATATTCGAAACTGCTCCCGTCTGACTATTTGGAAAGTGATACTAAATGGTTAATGTTCTTACCCAATCTTTACCTTTAATATTGTTGTATGACGGGCATGTAGATATGGAGAGTAGCAAAAATTGCTTAGTTTCTGACGAACATCATAGCCTGTCCTAAGCATGTATTCACTTAATTTGCAAGTCTATTGGCGCTACAGACTTGCTACAGTACCTAATCGATGTGTTTAGTCGTGTCGCTTAATCAGTGGCAGGGGCTAATATTTTAGTTACTGGCGTGGTATGCGGTAAACCGGATATCAGAAAGGTTAGGTTAACTACGTGGGTGCCGCTCTCAAATAGGAACACAAGGGAGTAAAGTACAGGTGAGGACGCAGAACTGTGCATATGCACCTGGTCCTTGAAGCCGCGAACCATTTACCGTTTCAGAGGAGGTGGTATCTTCCTTGTAATCGTTGGTGGAATAGAGCGTAAAAGCTAACTTTCAGGCCCAAGATTTATTTCTGGGGATCCAGGCTGTTAATATGGTCTACCTTTCGTTGCCGTAAGCAGGCCTTCAAAGGAGTTAGAGGTCATCGGTAACAAGGTTCAGGTGTGGAATCGAGTAAGGCGTAGATGCTCTCGGTATTATAACTTAATTTCTATATTCATATCAAGCATTAGTGGTAATTTTTCCTGGGTTTTACAGTAAGTAATGTTAAAATGTTACCACTGCAACGGAACTTTGGAGCATATCTTCTAGATGCTGATTGAAGTGGAAAAGCTTTAGAGCTGTCATCTATGCCAGTAAGCAGTTTGTCTAGTAACCATATTCAATTCAAGTCAACTTCAGCTTCCTGAACGCCATTGGTTGCATTTCTGGCGCTTAAACCACCATAGCCAAAACTTTAATGATAAAATCAATATACACGCCCAAGTAGAGAAGTGGATCAAACCGTTACTCTAACAACCGCTCGCGCCGCTTTTGGTAGTGACTTTACGGTGTCAGTCAGCAAGCGTGAGAGATAAGGCAAACAGCAGTACGATACGATTAAGTGCGAAGAGGGAATAAAATTCAGAATTTTGAACTGGTAAAAGGGAAGGAAAGGGTTTTGGTAAGAGCATAGTGAAGTGTATGAAGTCGATCAGTTACTAAATTCCAAAAAATATTGGCAGGCAGCACGACGTCTAGAACTAAGCAACTAACTAAGGAATCACTAGAAAAGCCGCTGCACCTAGCAAGGTAATTTATGGTTTGCACCAATAAGATGTAGTCCTTCTAAAGCAGCCCAGAGAAAATAAGAGGAGAGCAGTATAATCAATGGGAAATAATTTTGGAGGTCACCAAAATACGTATTTAAGCACGAGGTAAAGGAAGCACCTTCAGTTTGGGGCATTAAAATAGGGTTGATACGTATTACTCGAGTATTGCTGGATCGCACCTGGACCCTTAGTCCGACCAAGAAGTGAATAAGAACACACACAGGATGGAACGTGTCAAAAACTGTAGTAATTAGCTTGTAGGTTACACCAGGTGCATAAGTTGAAAAGGAACCAATCAGCACAAGGAAAAAAGAGTGGACGAATCAGCTATCGGTCAATCGATCTGTATGTGTCTGTGTTTGATCATCGGCTCAGCGGTTTAGCGGACGACACACATGTAACATCCCCTCACGTAACAGATGGAATCACAGTTGTGAAATGTAACGTTCTATCGGCTTAGGTGAGCGGTGCGGTTTCCGAATAGCAATCGGCTGATCGATTTCTTCCGTTTGGAGTTTGTTTGTCTCCTCCAGATCTGCTAAAACTACTTTCTCTTCCCCAGGGTACGGGGTGACTAGGGTGCGGGGAAGGATGAAATCATTGTGCCCGCGTACTGTATCTTCACTCTCTGGTTGGATTTCGGCCTCCGTTTCTGAACTCGTAAGCACGGTGCCAGGCTGCCATATCTGCTCATGTAGTAGTTTCGTGTAAACATCACGTTCCACTATCGACTTCTGGGGTTTAACTGGTGCGAGTCAACTTTCATTCATACGTTGTTGCTGGCCACGTCTGGTCTGACGAGTGTCTGGAAAAAGTAGGTCTAGCCTCGTACGTAGTCGACGCCCAAACATTGCCTCCGCAGGGCGTTTTCCAAAAGACTCTAGCGGTGTGATCCGATATGCGAACAAGAATCGGTCAAGTTTGGTTCGTAACGAGCCATTACGCTGATTTAAAAGATCAGGTTTCACGGTTTGGACCGCTCTTTCAACTAAACCGTTTGACGCTGGGTAGTACTTTGCGGAAGTCAGGTGATGAACGCCGTTGCTCTGCAGGTATTCTTTGAACGCTGCACTCGTAAATTGCGGACAGTTGTCAGTGACTAATGTTTTCGGTATGCCATGTGTAGATAGACTAGAGCGTACGCCATTAATTGTAGCTTCCGCGGTAGCGTTTACAACAACATGCACATCAATCCATTTGGAGTACGCATCTACTAAAAGTAGCAACATTTTTCCTTCGATCGGGCCAAAGTAATCGGCGTAGACACGTTCCCATGGGCTGTCGGGACACTGCCGAGGGTGAATTGGGCCTGTTGGATTATCTCTTTGATATTTTTGGCATGTGTTACAGGTACTCAAAGGTGCTTCGATGTCTCGGTCAATCGCTGGCCACCAGCAGTAGAAGCTGGCGAGGGCTTTCATGCGGACAATACCTGGATGTGCATCATGTAATTCTTTCAGTACAGCTGACCTGAGGGTCAATGGACTAACGATGCGAGATCCACGTGGGATACATCCTTCATGCAGGCTCAGCTCTAATCTACAATTAAAAAACGGACGCAGATCACCAGGTGCTCGCGAACCCCAGACATGCAGCAGCATACGTTTCACAGTCGATAGAATGGGCTCTCTGTCTGTAGCTTTCCTAACCATGTCGCCAGATATGGGTGTAGTATTCAGGTGTTGCAAAAGTTGAACAAACTCGTAGGGCGCGTCACTTCGTTCCTCCTGTTGGTCACTCTGTGACAATCTACTGGGCGCATCAGTGACATTATTGTGAAGACCGGCAATGTATCGGATTTGATAATTGTAAGCAGAAAGTAGGAGGGCCCAGCGTACCATTCGGGGTGCGTTAAGTTGTTCTATGCCTCGTTCCTTACCGAGAAGTGATAACAGTGGTTTATGGTCAGTCAGTATCTCAAACTGGTTGCTTCACAAGTACTGATGGAACCGCTTTACTTCAAATACTACGGCTAGTGCTTCCTTGTCTAATTGTGCGTAATTTTTCTCAGCAGGTTGCAATGCGGGAGGCGAAAGCAGTAGGGCGAACTGTTCCGTGGTGGACTTTATGTTCCAGCATTGCCCCGACTCCAAAAGGTGAGGCATCACACTGTAGGATGAGGAGTTTGTTGGGGTCGTAATGTACCAAGACTGGTGAAGACGCAAGGAGACTTTTGCCCTGCCAAATGCTTGTTGCTCTTCCTCGCCCCATGCCTACTTAGAATCTTTTTTCAGCAAGTTGTGAAGTGGTGCTAGAACAGAAGCAAGATTAGGTAGGAACCGACAATAATGTGAAAGCATTCCAACGAACGAGCGTAACTGGGCTCCGTCGCGAGGTGAGGGTGTAGAAACAATAGGTTGTAATTTATCTTTCTGCGCGTGTAAACCAAGCTTATCTGGTCTATAACCGAGGTAGTCAACTGAATCAACTAGGAAAGCACGTTTTAAGCGTTTCAAACGCAACCCATGTTCAGAGAGTTTATGCAACACCCGGTCCAACGTGTACAAGTGCTCCTTTTCTGTGCGACCCGTGATAAGGGTATCATCGAGATATGCGCAAGTGTTCGGTATGTCACGCACGATATTGTCAATTATCCTTTGGATGATCGCCGGCGCTGAGTTAATCCCGAAAGGCAGTCTAGTGTATTCGAATAGCCCCAAATGTGTACTGATCGTCGTAAGACGTCGGGAGGTCTCATCCAACACTATTTGCGAATAGGGGTGACTCAAATCCCAGTTGGTGAACTTGACTCCTCCAGACACGTTGACATACAAACCCTCAATTTTCGGTAATGGATAACGGTCTATGATGGCACATCGATTTACTGTAAGCTTATAATCACCACAGATTCGTACGCAACCATCGGGAGTGAGTACAAGCACTATCGGTGCCGCCCATTCAGCTTGTTGGACTGCTACAATTTAAACCTTCTCTTTGAAGCCTTTTCAGCTCGTTTTCCACTATAGGTCGTAAGGAATAGGGCAGTGTTCTGGTCTTAAAGAACTTTGATGTACTTGAGTCGGACAGATCAATTTTTGCTTTAAAATTATTGAGTCTGCCCAATTGCTGCTCGTCAAACACTTCTGGATATCGTTTAAGGATCGATTCAAAGGTATTCTCACCAACGGTGTGGAGAGTATTTAATACTTGTGGTAACATTTTCATCCAATCTCGACCAAGCAAATGGACTGGAGCCTGAGGCACGACATGAATTACCAGACCCTGCGATCTAACCTGATGCCGCATTCGTACCTGACACTTCCCAAGTAAATCAATCACTTCTCCTGGATAGGTTCTGAAAACGGTATCAGTCGGTTCCAGGTCGGGTAACGATGAGAGCGCGTTTTTACTAAGCAATGTCACCGCGGAACCAATATCCAATTCAAATAAAACAGGTTCGTTATTAACATGAAGCATGATATTTTATGGAGACACTTTCGTCATAACTGAGCAGTTTGAAATTATATGGTTCATAAAATTTAGCTGGAAATCTTGGCACTCAACGTCGTCGGAGTTCAATGATTTGCTCGAGACTTGTGACCGTGGGGAACGGCAAACACGTGCCAGGTGGCCAAGTCTTCCGCAATTTCTGCACTTTGTGCGAGTATAAGGACACTGGGTGGGAGAAGTGTGCTGATCCCCGCATCGGTAGCAGACGAACTTCCGTACCCTGTTTTCAGATGCTAACCGTGGTGACAGTTTGTTTACACATTCCACAAGCTGAGGAGGGTTGAAGGTGGATAGTTGGGATTTTAGGTTTACCCTTTGACGTACAAGGTTACACGCCATTTCCCAGGAAAGGGTTTCTTCCTCCTGTGACAATAATTTTTCCCTCGCACCACCATCTGTAACTCCACCAATTAGGCACTGGATTTGCTGTACTTTTTCAAACCGACTTGAGGGAATGGTATGGTACCGGCATTCCGGTGTAGCTTGATGAATGCGGGCGCTGAAATCATGTACACTATCTCCGCATGGTTGCTGTAGCTTGAAACATTGATAACCAGCGAAAAACATACTTTGTTGGATTCCCCACAATTCCTCAAACAACTGGTTCACGTGCACAATACTGGTCTTAGACATCAAGTTCATAGCGTCAAAATGACGTTGTCCTTCTGATCCAAGAGCTTGGCGGAATAACATAACCCAATGGGTATCGGATAACACGATAGAGGGGATTAACACAAAAACGAGAGTCATTTGATGTTTTCCACTGTATCCACGACTGTAGAGAGGGTTGTTCTGCACCACCAGGCCACAGACATGACAGGCCCGCAAGAGGGCTCGTGGAAACCGTCGCCATCCTGATACGTATTACTCGAGTATTTCTGGATCGCACCTGGACCCTTAGTCCGACCAAGAAGTGAATAAGAACATACACCGGGTGGGAGGTGTCAAAAACTGTAATAGTTAGCTTGTAGGTTGCACCAGATGAATAAGTCGAAAAGGAACCAATCAGCACAAGGAAAAAGAGTGGACGAATCAGCTATCGGTCAATCGATCTGTATGTGTCTGTGTTTGCTCATCGGCTCAGCGGTTTAGCGGACGACACACATGTAACAAGGATGTTCTGGATTTTTGAAGTTTTACAATCACGCATTGACAAAGAATGGTTCTGGGACAAAAGACGCCCACATAATTGACAGTGAATAAGCTGGGTATAGAATTACTATTCACAGTAAGTGTGGGAAAGCAAGCTATGTGGGCTACAACTTGTCGCACCGTGGAAAAGCAACTATTACAGCACTGCATTTAGAAGGGTTAAATGTGAGAAATATTGAGGAACGCCATTCCACCAGTTCCTTCACTCAACGTTAAAATGATGAGAACTCGTAGTTAGTGGGGACAAACATTCAAAAACAACATCAGCATCAACTTTACACTTTACAGACGGTTTGTATAAAGGGATGTTCAACCTACAAGGAAATTAGAAAAGGTTTTATGATTGTTTACCGTTCAAATTGCTGAACTGCATACGGGCTTGGAAACAGTCATGTGACAGGCTACAAACAACAGGGTGAACGCCATTTTGGATAGCAGGTTTAGTAAACTTGACCTATCCTGGCTTCCAACGGCGTTCAAATAATCCGAAAAGACCCTACGGATTTAGAATCTTGGTCTGACGCGGAGGTTATAGAATGAATAAGTTATGCCACTGCCTCAAATATGAAGCGCTGGAGTCTATACGCAAACTGTTAGACATCATCTTCTGGAGCGGCTGAACAAAGCCGCAGAATTACCAGTCTTCCGAAAACTTTATACAGCCGTTAAATACATGCAATTGGGCAATAGTTTTGAGATCCAGTTTTTGTTCTGAAGTGTTACTGGCCGTTCTTCAATTGTCCGGGATTACACCCGTAGTAAGGCATCTATTAAACAAATCTTTTATAGCAACGGTAAGGCGCAGTACCCTCGTTCAAAGCTAATGGTGGGGAAAACTACTGGCCACAAGCTTTGGTGGCGTTTAAACTTTGAGTACCTTGTAGACGCTCGTTGAATCAAAAGGCGCGTCTACACTTGTGCCGATGGAGGAAGGTAAAAAAGATGAGCTCAGTGAGGCAGAACTAAACACTGAATTTAGTTTATCCGCATCTAATTTACCGCTCAGGCTGCAAAACTCTTACCACAAAGCTGCCTTAGAGGCCTCCATAGATCGCGACAAGTATGCTTGCTTAAAGGTGCTTCGATGTATAAATAACTAAGTGCATAATTTATTCTCGAACTTATCGTGACACATAAAACCAGGCATGATCAACGTTCACGAGCAGTTAAGTTTCGCAACAAACACGTCGTTATGCATGTCATCGGAAGTAAACCGAAACTTGTACAGGCTGCGGAAATTGTAAACCTGATCATGAGGAATGCAGTCGCCACTGACTGATGATACTTTGGGTTCTAGCATGCGAAGTAAACAGTCAGGGCACTAAATGTGGTGAAAAAGGTACGTGTAGACAGGAGCTATCTTATTCTTGAACGTGTCAAGAAAATATTGAATTATGATCTAGTCGAGTTGCCAGTAGGCAGTTGTGGACAGTGAATTTATGCAGTGGCGAGTCACCTCCGCCACGTTGCAGTGTTGTCAAACGGACATTTGTGGCTTTTTATAAGGGAGAACGCTTGTCATGCGAAAACCCAGCAAGTCCTGGAACAAGGACTTAAATCCGTTTGTACGCTAGTGTACAACTGGCAGAGCAGCTTGATTACCGTTCTTTGGCCTATGCCACGAGTAATCTGCTTTCAAATTTTTGACCTGTGCTCTCATCCATAGAAGTCGCTTTAGTAGCGGTAATGAAAACCTATCTGCTCTTAGATAGATCGTTTCAACAAGGCAACACACGTCATGACAACATTTAAGGTAGTCCGTAAGATGGTCACAGTTGAACGACAGGTCCGCCTCGTTCAAGACCAGAAACTCAGTTTAAAATATTCATCTTGATGCCTGCTGAGTGGTTTGGGTTAATCCCGTTAAAGCGACTAGTTCGGCGGCAGTGTTTCAGGACCTGGTGGGTTTCGCCTGCCAAGCGTTTCCCCTATAAACAGCCACATTTGTCCGCTTAAAAACACTGCGGCGTGGCGCGTGTGACTCGCCAATAAATAACGTCACTGCCTCTTCCCCAGGTTAAGGATCCTCACTTCACAAACGTCAGTCAATTCGAAAAGTTCCCTTGTGGCTTTCATACGTTGGCGAACACATCAAACAAACTCACGACCTTATTCACACGTCACTCACCATGCCCACTGACAAGAACATTTACACATATACAAAACACACAACCTAGTGCGCAACTGGTTAACATGTTATATTATTATACAATTACCGAACATACCGGTTTGTATTATCATGATCATGACCTAGCAGGCGCGACCCGCACGGCCGGAAATAAAACATTGAATTTCGCAGGTTGATAAGCTTGTAAGGACTTCTGGTCAGCAGTCAAAATTTAGACCTGCTGTATAGGACTGGACACAGTTTTGTAATAAAGTGTTCTAAGCTACACAAAGGAGCCCGCTTTTGTAAAGCAAACGACAGCCGTTTATTTGTGAACACAACGTCCAACTAGGTATCCTCTCTGGCCAAACCAGTAACTAGGTCTACAAGCTGTGCCTTCAAGGATGTTGTATCCACTCTATTAAAGTCGCCAGCAACAATATGAAAGGCACAGACTAATTTGAGCTTTAGGGTTGCATAATGTTGCTCCTCAAAAAGCTTTAACTCCGATGCAGCTATGGCAGGTGCAATGCATATCTTTCCAAGGATGACTGATCGAAAGCCACTTAGAACCCGGTTTTCACTGAAGAACATTGCAGCTTGTAGAAATCGTTGAGTACGTGAATATTGTGATTTCTGCGCTGTACCAACCTCGCTTAACGTAAATTATAAGGACACTACCACAAAGCTGGGGCTATCTGGGCGTTGAGACTTGATGGGAAAATAACTATCGAGTTGAATTATCCCATATTATACATCAGTAGGCAACTAGCTTCCTTGTAGCAGAATGATTGTTTATTAATATACACATTTCGCTGCTTAGTGGCAATGTGAGCACCAACTTTTACCAACGAGCAAGCGAACACTACTAAAAAGTATAGGCGCGGCTTGCGCTTGGTCAACAGAACAAAGGCGGGAGCACATTGCCAGGCAGAACGACACTTGCGCTTTTTCAAAGACATTTATTCCTAATACTTTTGCAACTGTTTACGATTTATTGACATATTCGAGGAGGCACGGAGTTGTGGCAGTAACACGTACCGTTTTCAACTGGTTGACGGAGTAGGACAATATATAACTTGAGACTTAATCAGAAAAAGCAGTGCTTCAACGTTAAAAATAAAATATAGAACCCGCAGTCGGTAGTGTAAAACATTCCAACGAGTGTAGCTTGTAGTCATGGTCGTCGCTTCTCAAGACCATTAAATCTATCTTTTAGCTACCGTTTTCGGGGCGAGAGTTATTTGCTTTAGGCTGGAAATTGGACGCCTTGCGTAGTGGTTTAGAGGCTTGAACTGGTGGTGTGTCTTGCTCAAGACATTTCTATTTGGTCAGCCTAATATTAGCCGTGAACAAAAGAAGTGCATAGTAAGTAAGGTAACGGATATGACAGCAGGCAGCACTATGGATTTTATTCGATCGAGAACTCTATCAGTTCGCCGGGCAAGTTGAATGGATAATAGTATGGGTTAAGCGCAGAAAAGTAGGCAAAAAGGCAGGACATGTCTTTCCCTTCACTACTACGCGTACAGTCTGGCAGGTATTTGAGGAAGGTAAAAATAGATTATACGCGGACGGCCAAGTGAATGAAAGTGGCAATTATGAAGTTCTGGATGCTTTGTTAGTCGGTGTAACAGCGGCCTCTACGTCGCATCGTTAGCTTTCGTTCTAGTGATACGGAACCTGGAACAGTGAATGAGGTAATAGCAAAGACGGTTGAAAATATGGACCAAGCTTTTCATAAGTCCTGTCTACTAATGCTTTCAATGGTAGTCCGCATACGAATAAACAGCTAAACCTATGTGTATAAGGCCAAGAGAGTATAAAGTAAGAAACAAAATGCTTGCTTATAGGAACTGTGGCTTTAGTAGTAGTTGCTTTGTAGGCCAGTTTATTTACATGTTTTGGTTGCTCCTAGTGCAGTCAGAGCCATCGCAATGAGGCTAAGCCTTACCGTGGTGCGATGGTTTGTGTGCCACTGCGATCCATGGAGCTATACTGAGTGGTGCATTTTTGCACCTTCAGAGCCACTCAGACCAGACTGGTCAATGGTTAGAGGTCAGACTAACTCAGCCTCCTGGTCCTCCAGGCTGGGGGTTAGATTGAGGGTGGCTCCTTATTCCTTAAACCGATTCCTTGTAGCCCAGTGCAAAACCCGCTACCTTGCAGTCAGGTTTTTTAACCAAAGGCTTTGGTTGCGAACCCTAATCGTTCTCCTGTCTAGGCCTGGGCAACCTGACAGTATTCTGCCCACGCAATACAATGAATCACACTTCAAACAACTTTCTGATTAACTGGCCACGGCAGAGTATAATCAACGGTGCCCTATCTGCTGCTTTGGTCAAGGTGGATAGGGGTATGGATGCTACTGCTCAAGCCTTTCCGTCTTCTTATTCCCCCTCTTGCGCGTTTTCACCCTTATCGTCTCATTCCAGCTTCACTTTTATCCCCCTGTTTTCAACCCCCCAATTCTCGGCTCACCCCCACCTTGCTTCACTAGCCGCTTGCCTTTTAGTTTCAACTCACATGTGAACGCGGAGCGTCATTCCTGCCTTGTCAACGGGTCCGTATCCAAGCAAGCGGTTCATTCCAGTTCATCGGCTTTCATTTGGAGCCCTCAATCTTCCTTCGGATTGGCATGCCTCAATGTTCGCACATTGCTTCAGATCGGTCAACAGGCAGCAATTGTTCGAACATTAGAGACCCGATCGATCGATACCTGCTGCTTATCGGAGACCCGCCTGCAAGACTCGAGCTTTGTGTTCAATTTGCGATCCCCTTCAGGTGATACTAGCAGCACTTTCTCGTTGCGCCTCTCCTGTGATGATGCAGCTTCGAGCACCGGCCATGCCGGTGTGGGTATTGCCCCGAGTCCCCTGGCTGAAGCTACTCTGGTTGATTGGATTCTTATCAGTGGTCGGATGTGTGCGGTCCGATTGGCTGGCGCGTTCAAAGCTTGGAAGTCGCGTGGGACTAACAGGTGTATATTCGTTACCGCTGCCTATGCACCAACAAATTGTAGCGACGACTCGGTAAAAGCCGACTTCTATCGTCAACTGAACGAGCTCCTTAGCCACAGAAGAAGCACGAACACTGTAGTGCTGGCTGGAGATCTGAACGCTCAAGTTGGACAATTATCCACAGATGAGCTGCATCTGGGCAGCCAACCTGGTATAGGCTCCCGTAATGATAACGGTGAGCGGTTACTTTATTTGTGTTAGTATGCTCGCTTATTTCTTGCGAGCACTAATTTTAAACACAGCACCCGCCGAAGGGTGACTTGGCGCCTACCAGCGTCGAACCAGCTATGGACGCAAATTGACCTGATTGCTATCAGTTACCTCTGGAGAGGCTGCGTCCAGAAATGTCGCTCGATTTGGAGCCCATGTGTGGACACCGACCACGCACTTGTTTGTGCTGACCTGCGGATGAGCTTTGACGGACGCCCATGACGACGTTGTGAGCGCATTGACACCAGCCAACTGGCGAAGCCAGCTGTTCTGAATGCGTATCAAAGTACGCTGTCACGCGAGTTGGATAAACGCTCACTGGATACAATTGAAGCTCACTGGTCTCATATTCACCAGACCCTACTAGCAGCAGGAAAGTCCTCATGTGGTAAGTCTAATCGTTAACATGGACATTGGGTCTCCTCACAGTTTCTGGGACTTATCGATGCTCGCCGGCATATTCCGGCTGGAAGCGAACGCAAGGAAACTCGCAAAGTGCTCCGGGCAAATCTCCGTGCCATCCTGAAGAGAGACCACGAATCCTGGTGGTCTTATCGTGGATCAGAGATGGATATGGCCGCTGCCCTTGGTAACCATCGTAATTTATTCCGTCTGATATGGGAAGCGGGCAGCAGGCGACCTGGTGTTAGTGAAACTATACGTGACGAGAGTGGACAGCCTATCCACAAGTTGTCAAAACGCTTAGAGCGTTGGGCTGAGCACATTGAAAGACGATTCAATTGGTCGGAGTTGTTAGATTTCTCGCCGGCCACTGACCGCCCCGCACCGTGGGCTGTCTCTTTGGATCCACCCACTCGCTTAGAAGTCGAACGTGAGATCGAACTGTTGAAGTTAAACAAAGCAGCGGGACCTGACAACCTTACTCCAGCCCTCTTCAAATTCGGGGAACCTGCTCTTCTGGATGACTTTTACGAGTTACTAGTCAAACTGTGGGAACAGGAAACCGTCCCAACCGATTGGAGCCGCTCCGTCATAGTCCTACTTTTCAAAAGAGGCTCACGATCGGAATGCGGCAGCCATAGAGGAAGCAGTCTGGTCTCCATCGCCTCCAAATTGCTTGCCTCTGTCATAATTCACCGATTGACTGGCACTCGTGAAAGCCAGATTCGTGAAGAGCAGGCTGGATTTCGTCGAGGCCCTGGCTGCATTGACCACATCTTTACCTTGCGTCAGTTTTTGCAGCACCGTCACGCATATTGGCTGCCCACCCTTGTCGTGCTCCTTGATATCAGAGGTGCATTCGACTCGGTGGATAGACATGCACTTTGGGACTGTCTACTCAGGAAAGGTGTACCTGAGAAATATGCGAATATTATCCGAGCATTATATGCGCGTAGCTCGAGCAGAGTGAGGGCATACGGCAAGTTGTCATCACCCTTTAATACCTCCAGCGGCGTGAGACATGTATACCCGCTGTCACCTTTCCTCTTCAACTTCGCTGTTGACGAAGTCAAGGAAATCGCTTTTACAGGACACAACTTAGATGGTGTGGAGTTACCCCCGGGAGAACGACTTCTTGACATAGAGTATGCTGATGATATTGCCCTAATCTGTGACAGCTTAGAAACGTGCTAAGCGGCACTGGACAGATTAGCACTAGCTGTCCGTCACTTTGGGCTTTGCTTCGCACCCTCGAAGTGCAAAGCGTTCCTCCAAGATTGGTCTGGACCGCCTCCTACGCTGACCCTTGGTGAGGATCAGATAGAATTCGTTCAAAAATTCAACTACCTGGGAAGTTGTATCAGCACCCGTGGGATTGAAGATGTGATCACGAACCGCATAAGAAAAGCTCGAGGCGCTTTCGCTAACCTTTGCCACTTACGGCGTTAACGCGACATCACTCATGCTCTGAAGGGTAGAGGGTACAATGCTGCGGTACGTTCAACCATGCTGTAGGGTCGTGAAACCTGGCCGCTTAAAGCAGCGTACCTGAAGAGGCTAGTTACGTTTGACCACAGGTGCCTCCGTAATTTAGCGCACATTTGGTGTGACCACCGCGTGAGCAACGAGCGTTTCCAACGCCTTGTCTATGGCACAGGAAAAGGAAATGAACTGCTCAGTACCGTCATTTCCCGCACCAGGCTCCGATGGCTTAGCCACGTGTTACGCATGCCAGCCCGCAGACTCCCATGACGTGCATTGTTTGGGGCCGGGGTGTGGATGGAAGAAGAGGAAGGGCGGCCCAGCGATGACTTGGTACGGAGGAATGAAGGCTCTCACTTCTGAGCTGACCTCGGTTGGATCGTCTCGGCTCCCTGGTTGGAGTCCGAAAGACGATGAACACGTTTGGTTGGACACACTTGCTGATATGGCTAGGAGCGGAATTCAGTGGCGTTCGTGCTGTGAGTTTCTTTGTCCCACCCCATCCCACTTAGCCTCCCCTCCAACCACGATCTCATTATTTAGCCTTATATAAGTTTGCCTAGCAATTTTTGATGCATAGTAGCCGGCTAGTAGCTTACCGGAACGATGCCCATCCGTTACCGGTAGCTCAGCCGGCTTGCCCCAGTTGGGTTTTTTCTCTCTCCTTTTTTCTGTGTATTGCGGCACAGCAGCTGAGGTGTTCCCCACCTCTAGCTAACGTGTACGATGATAATGATGAGTGCAGTCAGAGACAGCGGAATTAAGCCAGTGGGCCTTTGGCCATCTAGCTAGAATACTTTGAGTAGTATCCACCAACTAATTGACCGATTAAACGAGATGGAAATTTGGTACAACTGGTGGAGTAACGATTACTAACGAGGACTTATGTCTAGGTATGCTCTTAACATTAAGCTAATTGTCGAGGCCAGATATGAAGAACCTTGGTACGTGCAGGAGACTAAGTATATAAAAGGTAATGCATTGACGATGCATTGTCTCACTTACATTTCATTTTATGACCTGTTAGCCAGGGGCTACAAAATGCGATTAAATGATGTCTTTCCAAACGCCTAACACATGTATTGATGGATTTATACGTTTAATACGCGAACATCTCCGCTATTCCACAAAAGTCTATGGCGAGTCCACCAAAACGCTTTCACTTTATTTTGCAATTGATTTTCGCAATAATTTCCATCCCACTTGACTTGTTAAGCGATGCTTTTTTATCCGTAATAAACCATTGCTCCATTGTATCATTGATTCGAAGTATCCAAAAAGCGAGAGTTAGTTTAAGGCCCTCTTTGCGCACCGGGTGCCTGGGTCAGGGCGAGGACATTTATGCGGGCTTTGGGAATGTGTAAATTAAGGGATATAGACAGAGTGAGACTGGGAAGTCATTCATGAGAGATGCAAAATGTCATCAGCGCTGGAGCGACCAGTCTGAGAAAGTTATCAGTGTTCAGTTGGCTATTAATATGCTGAGAAGTAGATAGGCAGAACTAGGACTGTCATAATTACAGCTGTCACGCCGGCCAAATTAAGGTGTCAGGCGGAATGACTGATAAGCAAATAAGGATAAGTAAGGTTTGATGCCGGATGGTGAAAGCCTTTAATAATGGGGTGCGGAAACTACACGTAGTTGCCGTCGAACACATGGCTGGTGGCCGAAATAATGGCGTAAATTATTTGTCCATATAATTGCAATTGTAGGCGTAGGGAAGGCTTGGGAAACAGAAACGGTGAATAGGTGAGGGAGAGAAGCTTATCGTAACTGATTCAAAGCTGCTTTTAAAGGTTAATTTTTAGCCCTTTGAACGATGACGTTGGACATTCTCTGAGAAGTTGAAGCGCATAGAACACCGCATACTTAAAGCTTTAGCCAAAGTATTGAGTTGGAGATATATGCCATTTGACGTCGATGTGCCAACAAGTATGGATCGTCTGTGGGTCTTGGTGCACGACGTATCAGCGGAACCATTCATTTGCCAATTCTGAAACCATGACACTGCAGTCTACAGGTCGTCTCGGAGTGCGCCGTGTAGAACCTTTTGTACTTAGTGGAAAGTCATATACGACCATTGTATCGCCAGCACAGTGGAGAGTGTTAGTGCGGGGCTGGTAGGCACTGGTTGGCTGACTATGTGAAGCAAGTATGATGAAATTGCTCGCTTGTATCAGATAAATGCACCTCTTTCGCTACGGATCAACGACGGCGTCGAAGGTGGAACATTCACAGTCTCTTCCTACTGTTTAGGTCTTAATTCAACCTAAACTGGAAAACCCTAGAGCAACTGTTCTAATATCCGCTTTTTGCACTGCTCCATTGTTCTGTTTACGCAACCCATACGCACATGTTTGCGTAATTTCATGACATAGGCATCAACCATTACATGCAGGTGCTGTCAACGAGCATGAAAATGCCGGCAAAGCTCCTACTGAAGGCTTGGAAGACAGAAGCCGACAAAGAGCTGCAAAAGGTTCTGAGCTAAGTTCGTTCTCCTGGATATAACTATCCATGGAAATCTCCAACGCTTCACCCGATAGCAATTCCGCAATTAAGCTTTCGTGTTAGGTAGCCGGGTACAGCCGGATGCACAGTTGCACTTGTTTCGTACGGATAGCGTACAGCATTCCAGTAAGAAAGGCCTTGCGTTATAGGTGTAGGTTGTACGTTGGTTGAAGGTGTCAACCTTGTTGATAATTTTCCAAAACCTTGGACAGAATGTCCAAAGAGAAGGAAATTTGACGTTACTTAGTAGCATAAGAGTAAATCACGTCGACGGCGTGTTTACAAGTGTTAACATTGTACATTTCTATTCTCAGGCAGGGACGCCAACTGGCAACATTCAGTGCGGGAAGACATCCAAAGATCTGGCAGGAATTGATATTAAACAACACGTAATGAGTTTCACAATCTTTCCCGTCTACTTCTTCTTCTGCAACAGCACAATTGCGCGGCCTTGAAACGGGAGCCGGGACTGCGGATTTGACAACTCAAATAATAATTTAACTGTCTATTACACTACCACACATTCTAACTAACGAACAACTATTCGTTTACCTTATTCTACATCTTACTTGCAGAAGATAAAGGTTAACATCATAATTGTTCTTCCCAGCTGCAAACCCAATGCATATATACAATGTAAATGAACGGGTATACGTAAAACTAGCACTCTTCAACAGGATGCAAAGAAAGCATTAACACCACGGCTATATAACAGATTGCCACAGTTGTTTCTGTGCCCAGAGCGTTAGGCGTTTCGTCGTGGTCAACTGTGCTCTGCTTATGTCCTAAAGTTGTGGATGCTTATCCCGCAGGACCATTTTGCCAGCAGTCGATACTTTGGAGTGCTGAATAGCCCTCACGAGATGCTTTAGGATAGATGAAGCAGGATTTCGCTTTATCAACTGATTCACTCAGAATTGTTTCCTATTAGCATCGTTTCAGTTAATTTCCAGTTTTACAGAAAATTACACAACTGAAAGCCTGACGAAAAGAGAAATTATTCGTGCCCACTGAAACGGACAAAAAGTGTTTATTTCCAGAGTTGCGCACTCTGAACCAAAAAGCCACTGCTTACACAGAAGAACTCGGGCCAGTAAACCAAGTAAAAGTTAAGCAGATAAGTGGTAATTTTATAACTGAGTGCTTTGAGCAAGTTGGAGCTAAAAGCTCTCCGTAGGATATAATGAATAGTTGAAAGCGTTAAAGAGCATGGGTGCTTTTTAGCCTAGCACTTTTGCCGAGTCAAACTAACAATTAGGTTACATAAATAAATAACTAGTTTATGCTCAAACTCATAGCGACACACCAAATCAGGCATGATCAAGGTTTAAAAGCAGTTGTGTATCACGACGATACTTCGGGTTCAATCGTGTGTAGTTGAAACGGTCAAGGCACTATAAGTGCAATGAAACGGTGCATGTAGACGGAGAGTATCATATTCTTGCATGTGTCGGGAAAAGTTGAAATATGAGTCTAGTCGACTTGCCAGTATGTAGTTGTGGGCAGTGACTTTATTCAGTGGCGAGTCACATCCGCCACGTCGCAGTATTGTTAAACAGACATTTGTGGCTTTTATAGGGAGAACGCTTGCCAGGCGAAAACCCACCACGTCCTGCAACACTGCCGTAAAGCATTTTGAACATTAATGTATAACTGGCAAAGCCGTTTGACGACTGATTTCATATTCGGTTATTCGCAGACAAATGGCTCCTAATTTCCTCTGTTAGTTGGACAGGTAATTTGATCGGGGCCGCCATGATTGTTGAGGCCGGTTGAGGAGGGGAACATCGCGAATAGTCGTCTTGTTGTGTGTCCAGGTGAGCAAAAGTTCAAATTTTCTGCTGTCTGGATTTTTCAGATGTATAATGTATGGGAGTATGAAGATGTGTCCAGTTCTCCATACTGGACAAGGGTTGTGGTGATTGTAGTTGGGTCCTTTTGGTGTTCAACCATGCTCCATGTAAGTCCTTGTCGGTTGTTACGTCCGTCTTGGGCGAAAACTGTTCCTCAGTCCAATCCCAGATCTCCAAGAAGTTCCGGACCTCGGAGAAAAGGGAAAGTGAGGGACAACCGAGAGAAGACCGCAAGAACAGGCATGGAGTTAAACATTGTTAAAGTCTTATGTTACAACATTTGGAGTTGAGACAAAGCATGTACACTGTGCAACAATAATTATGCTGAAAGTGCCTTTTGAATATCCTATAGAATCATTAGCCGTATGGGTGGATTGCTAACGCCTGCGTAGAGACAAGAGCGTTGTACCAGTAAGTAATCTACGAAGTATCGGTTTAGTATGAGCCAAAAATTGCGTGGGGAGAGAGCAAAGAGAGTTAGAATATTGGTGGTGATTGCAAGGTGCATGAACAGCAAGTAGCTAGCGTAATACGATAGGGAGCGCAGAATAAGTGAAAATAAATAGGTTGCCGCGAGAGAGATCTAAAGGTCAATTGGCGGTAGGGCAGCGGAAAGATTGGATGCAGATATTCTAAAGGAATAAAGGTTATTGAGATACGGAGTGGCTCCTAACAAGCACTGGATAATCGCATATGCATGGAGCCTATGACCACTAGCTACTTCTAAACAGAGGTGCCGAATTTAAGACGACCGACAGATGGTGGCGCTAGGAAAGACTATCAGTGGCCAGATGTAGCCATTCCAATCAGACGCTTGGTCACTAGTGTATGCCTATAGGGTCACTGAATGCATCAACAAGCCAGCGGAGGTAAGTGATACAGACATTCCAGGAGAATGTATGATGGAGAGACAAGGAGTGTATCCTAGCAAGCTCAAGATCTGCGCAGAAGGGACATGGAGCATACGGCGAATTGCTGCAGTAGTGAGGAAGATAAGAAGAGCGACAGATAGTGGCGCTAGGATAGAGAGTATCAGTGGCCAGCAAAGGCATTCGGATTAAGCCTACTAATTACCAGTGGATACCTACAGTGACAGAAGTCAACAAACCAGCGAAGGTGTGATGCAAACAATTCAAGAGAGTAAGTGTTGGAGAGATAAGGAGTGACTCCTGGCGCAAAGATCAATGCTACCTACAATGACTCGCTGCAGCTGAAAAGTGGTGACATAGGTAATACGAAGAACTGATAATGGTACTAAGGGAGAGAGAGTATCGACGGCTGGCAATGGCATTGGGGTGAAGCCTTCAAGTTGCTAGTGGATACCTAAAGTGTCCCAGAATAAGTCAACAGACAGCAAATGTATGTGACGCACGCAGTCCCAGAGAGGAATAAAAGAGTGGCTCTTAGCAAGCTCCGGATATGCGCAGAGATGGTTGGAGCCTACGAAGAATGGCTCCTGCTAAACAGAGGTGCCAGAGGTAATACGAAGAACTGATAATGGTACTAAGGGAGAGAGAGTATCGACGGCTAGCAATGGCATTGAGGTGAAGCCTTCTAGTGGATGCCTAAAGTGTCCCAGGATAAGTCAACAGACAGCAAATGTATGTGACGCAGACAGTCCCAAAGGATGAAGGTTGGAGATAAAAGAGAGTGGCTCTTAGCAAGCTCTGGATATGCGCAGAGATGATTGGAACCTACGACCACTAGTTGCTACTAAATAGAGGTGCTGAGGTTGAGAGGATCGACAGATCATGGCGCTATGAAAACTTTCGGTGGCCAGATGTAACCATTCCATTAAGCAGTTTGGTCACCAGTGGATTCCTACAGTGTCACAGCATACATCAACAAGCCAGCGAAGGTAAGTGATACAGACATTCTAAGAGATTACAGGATGGAGAAACAAGGGATGTCTCCTAGTAGCTCTGGATATGCGCAAAGATGTATGGAGCCTACAACCAATCACTGAGGAAAACGTGATGAAGATAAGAGGAACGAAGGATAATGGTGCTAAAAGAGAGAACCAGTGGACAGCAACTGAATTCGCATTAAGCCTTCTAGTTATTAGTGGAAAGTTACAGTGACAGAAGAGTCAACAAACCAGCGAAGGTGTGTGATGCAAACAATTCAAGGGAGTAAGTGTTGGAGAGATAATGAGTTAATTCAATCAAACATATGGATGCTCATTGAGTTCACTGTTCACTGATTTGTAGAGGGCGGAAGGAAAGACTCATGTTAGCCTCGTCGCCTCCAGAGCAGCAGGAGAAGCACGTGTGCCTTAGCGAACCAACAGTCCACAAGTGACCATCGAATTCGCAGAAGCGTGCTGTCCAGGCAACTTGCGCAGTTGGGAATCCAGAAGCCGTCCATGACTTTAGTCTGTGCGCTGACTACGGTTTCTAGGAGACGATACTAGTTGTTTACCACGTGAGTAGAAAAAGCGACGGCGGAGTGGACTCGGGCTACCTCGCTTTAACTACTTTCTAAGTGTGACTGCGCGTTCGGCTTTCTTAGGTGCTTGGTAAAACGGCTGCAGGACATTTCCACGCTTTCCTCAGTGTGGGTGAGATAAAGATGAGGTCATTACGGCGGCGAAGATAGCTCAGTAAAAAAGGTTAATCACCTGAAGTCGTAGAGGGTAGGGGTAATCCAAAGGTTGGAAGGCAAAGTTGGATCCTCGTCTCTGGACCCTACTGTTTGGGTGCTTCTAGCTCTGAAAGCGGAAACCTAGCCAATAGACCGGACTCAAGAATAGGCAGTATGTGAGTGGTGAATAGCAGCCTGAAGGTCTGGTGTCCTCTGAGAGAGTGCTCTTCGTTTTCCACCCCACATCATATTAGCTGCGGCAGGTCTCCCTAGTGTGTTTGGGTGATTTACAGGTACAATGCTATTAATACCTCTAAGTCTCTCTTCCGGGCAGCATTATTGATGAAGAAACCTCCAGTATGGTAGTTGTTAAGTAGCTCAGCCACAGCAATTGGAAGGACATGCCTCTGGCATAGTTGATGGTTAGACCACACTTGATGGACCACCAGTTTAGTAGATCCAGCTTGGTCCTTAGTTCATCAGCCGTATCGTCGTCCGAAACCTGCGACCAAGGCTTGAGGTCCTCAGCAAAACTCAGGAAATTTTTGTAATGTTTTGAGTGGGTCGCTTCTGTAAAGCTTGTAAAGTTCAGGTCCGAGGACAGGTGCTTTCGTGATCCAGCTTGTCATAAGCACTGTCTGGGAAAGGGTTTCATTCATTTGCATCTGCATGGTTCTATCTCACAAAAAGTAGGCGATCCACAATCATGGGCGTCCACTGGCATAAATTTCCTGGCGCTTGTGCAGCATTCTCCACTGTGGGACCTTATCAAACAACACGCTAAAGTCTAAGAATATGACGTCTATGCGTTGGACGACATCTATTGAACTCGCTTATTTCCATCGCCCCCAGTAGGATGACGAAACAGGAGCGTCCCTTCTAAAGGTCGTGCTGTGTGGTACTAGTGGTTTCCAGGTAAGAACAGTGCTTCTGTAGTGCGCGTTTGATTATCTTCTCCCTGATCTTGGGCAAGTGTTCATGTGGTCCAGAGGATTTCCAACCTTTTGCTGTGGCATCAATAGTCCTATATTCCAGTCAGCGAGGAAAAGCCCCGTTTCTAGAGGGTTGCAAAAGCTGGTGGATGGGTTTTGCGGTATAATCTGCTACTGTCTTGAGGAAGGGGTTGCAACCCGTGTGAGTAAGATGGCAAATAATGATCCATCCTTAGCCAGCTTTTCGCAAAAGCTTCCTTTTTGAGTTGGCTGTCTTCATGACGACTGAGATCCTAAGGAAGGCGGATGTTAAGTGATGGGACCGCCAGTGCATAAAAGAATGAGTAATGCCAGGCCAGTGTATCTACTCTCTCGCCGTCTTCATATAGAACGGACTCTGTTGTCCTGGATGACCAGGCGGTTTGGCCACAGCCGACTTTAATATATACTTTAATATATACTTGGCGTTTTTTAGGTCTGAACACAAACCGTTATGCCAGACGCTGCACATAAGGTTACCTCTTCACCCGCCTTTCTGTATTAGATACGTTTTTGAGCTTCTGTTGGTATGAATATTCTTAGCCTACATTAGTACATTAGAAACTGGCCCCAGTTGCTTTCGCAGTTTCATAAAAAAGCTTTATTTGTTTATGCACTACAAATGATATGTCCGAGAATTATATGATATTGTTTATAGTTCTCTCATATCTTGTCTAGCTTCGCATATCTAACACCGATATGGTTGGTTGAAACGAAATCATAATTCTTTCTAGTTTTCTCCCAGATTGATTCAATTTCCGCTACAGCTGTGCTATCAGGGTTTTACTATCGACTGCAGTAGGTAATTTGGGTAGGGCTCAGCAACCGTTTAGTCCAGCCGTCGCGCAGTCCTGCCAATGTATGGCCTTGTAAGCACGACTGCAGTTAGAATAGTAAAAAAAGGGAAATACTTTAACTTGGCACGAAAACAAACTGAACCAATCGCATCTTGGATAATTATGGGCAAACTTATATACCAAAGAAAAAACTGAGCGGAGTAAATGTTATTTATTGCAGTTATACCATAAAAAGGTTAATTTTTGCGAATATGTTGTTCATTGAATAAAGTAACTTGGTGGTCTGATGGACCGGCGGCAGGTAGACCACCGGACTTTATTCCTATGTTCCGCTTCTTAGCCATCACACTCTACCGTGGCGCTCCGCACAGGTTGTTCCTTTAAGTGTTTCTACCCATTCGTCGGACTGTTATCCTGTTTTAGTTTAAGGATTTAGTAGAGTAAGCTGGTGATACTATTATGCATGTTTATAAATCCTAACCTTGTTTATGTTATAATAGGCTTCATCTGCAGGCTTTGTGTTTTCTGTTCAACTTTGAATAAGTAACATAAAATGGAAACACTTCAGCCGTGTTGTTATTTGTTGGTCTGTTGGACCTAAGCACTATGTTATAAGCGTGTAGTAAGAAGCATATCGTAGCGTTGAACATCGTTGGTTACATTTTTATCTTACTACAGTTTCCTTTATGTTCGTAGTTATTATGAGAGTGCGTCAAACTTACAAAACGACATTGATGATACCCTCACGATGCGCCGCGCATGAATTGGCCCGACATTTGCGCAGTGCAACTTATGTGCCGTTAAAGGTGAAATATCATTTTGACGAAATGGAGGTTGCTCCTACTCCAGCACAATGCAGTAATGATAGTTCTCAACAATAACCTATTCCCAAATAACACATGCCGCTGCCTCCTTGCACGTCTAGCATCCCCTTCCCCGGTGAAGGTTTAGGAACCATTGCTTGTACAGGTGCGTTTCATGGGAACAAAACACCGTGATACATCTTTTACCGTCAATGCTCCATTTCGATTGCTTAAACCTCGGCTGTCATTCCTACTGACGGATTACCGAACATTTATGCACGTTCCGCGGAAAGCTGCACTGTGTGCCATTACGCCAGGCCTATACGGTCCTGCATGATTAGCAACATGTTTGTGATACATATGTCAACCTGGGGCTTTGCAAGCTGTAAACCATACCGTGGAGCCGATATTCACAGGTAGAGCTCGTTCTTTTAAACCCAAGAGTGGAACCAAGAGTCTTGTTACCTGCATACCATTTAAAATACGTATATATAGGGGCAAGAATCCGGCAGGTCTTAACCAATTCGCTGCAACCGTTGTATCCGGGACAAAATACCTGGGTTTATATTTGGTTGCCACTGTATCGGGAACATTGCCGAAGCAGTTTACCTTACCCACCATCGTGTGCAACGCACCAGCGAAAGTCTTCTTAAAGCGGGAAAAAGAACACCTTGATTACTACAACTGAACAAAATGCCACAAGCGGGAAGAGTAGTTTGAGCATAGGTTACGCTTCCACTAACGGATTGCCCTTTGTAAACGGATGCCATTATCCAGATAAACGCTTTCTTCTGGATTACATGCACAGTGTATGTGTTCGTGCGACCCACAGAATGATATCGTTGTAGTTGAAGCCACTTGGGATATAAATTGCAGGTCCCGCGAAACGTCACTAGTTAATTGCTAGTTTCTGCCAGCAACTTATTGGCGAAGGATTACTTGTGTTTACAGGTTTAGTCAACAGATTTTCCGCGATAATATCCTTTGTTGGAGGAATACGGTTCATAGAAAACTATCGCGTTTAGACAGTTTTTACTACACGCTGTTACTGTATGCTTACTAAACATTTTGCACAGTGCCTTACTCGAGAAGTTCACTGCGCTCTCTTTAGCTATTTATATACTCTGTCAACCGGTTTTTCATAGTTTCAGCCTGGATTTCGCAGCTTCCCTATTGTGCGTATTTTGTTCCGACTATTTCGTACTTTGTGATAAGCCTGAAATGATCTGGAATATCCACCCATCAATTGATATGGCGCAGATGGTGTACTTACGGAATTTTGGATCCAGCCTTCGCGTTCTCTTATGAGTCGCATAAATACTCCACCAAAAGGACGATTCATAGTGCACGTCTAATTTCCCAGGTTATGCACAGGGCAGTAGACCTTTAGTTCTGTAACGTGGCCGTCAAGGTCACAGCCTTGCAGCGGTCCTAATGGTCATGTGCTCAGAGCAAACGCAAACAGCTTTCCGACTAATCTTAATTCTTTACTCTACTGAGAAGCCAGTTAACCTCGTAACTATTGTAGTCCGACCGTGGTTCATAGCACGAATTAATTGGAATATTGGTAACCTGCTCTTACGTGCTTGGCGTTTTAACATACTGCTAAATTTGTTTGACCACCGTACTCAATCTACAGACATGGAAATTTTCCGGGTACTGATCCGTCTAATGGGTTGTATCCGTTCGCATCATAAAACGGTTCTTCCAAATACAAGGTCTTTTCGTACCAAAGCAGTCACGTCATCATTCCATTATTTCACAAGGTAATAATGAAGATACCATCTGATTACCATTTCAGAGATTAGGTCTGTTATCAGCTATTTCGCAGTTTCTTGACTAGGCGCACCGTGCACAAGCACGTTTTTTAACAGCTGCCGGTTGCGCCATGGTAAGGATTACGCGCATTTTTCAACTGTAAGAAGCTACTAATACTAGGGCGCTGTTGATCCTCACAGTCACAAGAGCCCACGTAGTCTACTGCTACCTGTGGGCGTGGTTGTTTGCTCAAGTAAGTGCATTTTATACACACTGCTGGCTCAGTCTATTTCAGGCGTGTGCGGAATTTAGAGTGGGGCCACGAACATGGGTTGCTGCCGTCTACACATGAGGCTGATCCAATGGGGCTTCCTACGTAACGTCCAACGCATGCGTGTGGTATAGGAATTAAAGCTTTCGCTGTACAAATGCTTGTCCTCACTAGATCGGAAGATGCGTAACCGATGGGGTCCAAAGGCCAAAGGCCAAGACTTGACGGCAGATTGACTGCGGGAATAATTCAGCTAGCTTACGCAACAGAACGTAAACATTAGGTTCAAATAATAATTATTGTACTACTCTCAAAAACAACAGCCCGAACTTGTGAATGCAACAGGCTGCATCCGTCTTCGGAATTTGCAGGGAGCAGCAGCAAGTTAAAATGCTAACGTTTTACTTTGCATATGTATTTTCCGATGAAATATAAATAAAGTGTATTCTCGTCATTGCGAGGCACACCATCAACGGCCTGATCATAGTATTGCAGGCATGTATGATAGCAGTTGCACAAATTAGTACATTTTGACTAAAAGCATAGGAATTTATGTGTGTGTTGAGATGTAAAACTACGTTTAACTGTGTAGTTAGAAGTGGAAATGTTGTGTGAGTACGTAAATGTGACTGTATGTGCTTTTGTCCGTTGTGTTCGCCATCAAAGGGGGGAATCCATGGAACGCTTTGAATCGGATGACGTTCGTGATGTGTGAATGATCCTCCGGAAAAGGGAAAGGGGCAGTGACTTTATTTAGTGGCGAGTTGCATCCGCCACGTCACAGTGTGGTTAAACGGATACTTGTGGCTTTTTATAAGGAGAACGCTTGCCAGGCGTAATCCCACCATATCCTGGAACCATGCCGCCGAACCATTTGCTGGAACGGGATTTACCCGAACCACCCAGCTGGCACCACGAGGAGGTTGTTCGGCTTGCCAGCCGCGCTAGCGCCGCGGGCAACAAACTTCTTGAAAAAGTAGCAAAACGCACTCAACTGCGTCTTAAAGCGGCCTACCTTTGCCTTTGACTTCAAATAAAGACCAGAAGTAGTGCAACGCCTTGCTCTTGAACGAGGCGGTTAATTAAACTGCTAGCCAGTTTCCAATGTTTGCTGATACTATAAACTCAGAACCTAAGCAATCGCAAGCAGCCGCAACCCACCAACCGGCGCTAGCCAGGAGGTTGGGAATCATCCGTCAGTCTATAGCAGTCGAGCTCAATTACTCGAATGTTTGGAAGTTACTGGACTTCAGAAGGCAATCCTTGACATCACTATAATAGTTGGTTAGTTACCAGAGTTTAGGTCCGGTATTCCGGCGGGCCTCTGAGCCGGATATCCGAGAGCGCATACAACAATAAGCTTACTTCGTCCACCAAGGTAAGACTGCAAGCTGCACGCCAAACGTGACCAATGTGCACAACGGAGTAGCCAATGGTCGCAACCGAGGAGGTTCGTTTGTGCTTATAGGATTAGTCAGGTACATTTCAGGAGAAAAACGTAAAACCATAAAATAAATATATGGATGTACAAGTGACATAGATATAAACCGTACACCTGGAGGTAGGTTTTATAAAAACATGTCATAAGTTAAACAAAAAATAAGAAAGTAAAGTGGAGGGATGGCCTACTACAGCACGCCATGCGCTATAAGTACGCGAAAGTGTACCATTGCTTCTTAATAACATTGTCCGAAACGAGACGCTATCATGTTGTTCCATCTCTCAGGATACAGATAGACACGGGTGAATCGAATCTGAAAGTGCAGAATGATGTGCGCAATTATCCCTGCTGGGGAGGAGCACGATGGCAGCCACATAGTGTTTGTATAAGGTTACATCAGCAATGCTGTTGGCGGTGTTCTTTTCGACCACTCCCAAGAACAAGGCTACGAAAACGGGTTCCGTAGGACTGTCCATTGCGACACACTCTGTCCAGTTGTGCGACGTACCCACAATTTAGTACCGCATTTACTCTGTGCATTAAAGGTCGCTCGAAAACTTTAGGGAAATGTGCAAGGTAGCCACTGCCTCTAGCGAAATTGAAACCATTTGGGACGAAAACATGAAATATGAGAAGTTCACCGCAGTTAGCGAAACCGAGTGTGCCGTCGCACCTTATTTTAAGCATACACAACGCACGTTATCACATGGTGACATGGTGGTTGGCACTGATGTTAGAATCCGTTTGCCGACTCGTAGGGACTCGTTGCTTAAAAGATTCGGTGGATTTAAAAGCAGTCTGAAGTGTACTTCACTGAGGTGGGAAAGCATGTACGCAAAAACGCGGACTCATCTATCACACATGTACCATAACGTATTGAGCATATCGACCTTTCCCATCTTGTTATACGCATCCTGTTTACTAAAAACAAAACGGTGGCACTAACGTTCAGTTGGGATCCTGGTTACGTAGGCAATAGTTGTATGCCTTGCCCACTGTACCAGCTCAAAGCGATGAAAAGCGTAAACATAAATAACTTAGGTAACCTATTATTGGCACACTATCGTAGCCTTAAACGTCAACCGCATGAAAGAATTCAACATAAGAGTACCTTTATCGGTGCCTCGGCGTCAGGCTCGATCAGGTGTTTGTATGCCAAAAGCAGGCAACCCCGTGGCGTGAGTCGGTGTCGTACAATCAATGTGCGCGAAACCTGATACTTGCTGTCCAACTGATGTGCAGAGCACCCTGTTGGTGGTTCAACGGTTCAAAGACCTCAATCGGTTTGGAACAGAGTGGCCGAGCGAACCCTTCCCTTGCCGCGACTTCCGACAGTAGCATCCATACTAGAAGGGCCCAATCACTTCTAGGCTGATTCAAACCATCATCCTGAGCATCAGAAATATCGGTCCCAACTCATATGCAGTTTGAGTGAGTACCTCTCCGCCATCCAAGCACAACAACCTATGGTACGACGAAAAATGATAAGAGAAGTGACCTAGCGCAAAGACTTTAGGCCCCAAGCATACATTTAGGGTCGAAGTGCAAACAAATTGTCAGCAGCATACCGGAACAAGTAGCCGGCCATCGCCCTACAGTCTAGGATATCAATTAGGAACACCGGCGTTTGTCAAAGGTTCTTTTTATACTACATGTAGCTTGGTATTGTTAGTAATTCACTTTAAATCTGGTTGCGAATTCTGTATTTGAACTCGCAGGGCTGCACTTCAAATAAAGCTAACAGCGAACTGGGGAGTTCTATGTTATCCAGGGATTAAAACCTGCCATTCATTTCTTTTTGTACTTGTTCTAAATGACTGGCATAAAAAATAAAGATATCTTTCTTCAACTTCTCTGTGACTTTAGCGATAATGTGGAACGGTGAAACTTCCAGACACCCGAGGTTCTGGGCATACACATTTTGCTGTTTAAAAAAGTGACAACAGATTATTTACTCAAAGTAATATTAAACAATTATTTTAAGGAATTTTATTTGATTCCCTTTTTCCTTGCCAGCCGCCAGATAAAGCACATTTAGTTTAGCTGGTCACTGCTTTCTTTCATAGAGAGTTCAAGGAAGGAATGCGCCGTTGGCATCCTAAAGCGCATCAGCACAGTGAAGGCACTTACCCTTGGGATGCTATTTGACTTCTGTATGTAACAGTTGAGATCGGCAATCTTCGTTGTTCTCCTAACAAAATTGCTGGAGTGGACTAACTTGAAGTGGGTAGGACGTGATATTTCTGACTATTATTAAGCCGGGTCAAAGTAAATGGTTTAAGCGCCAGCCCAGGCTCTTAGCCATTAGGTGCTCTTAATGAGTCACAGTGTTTTGTGCAGGAAGTAAATGCATTTTTAAATAAGCGGTAAATCCTTTTTGTTTTTGACCGTTGCCGTCGCTACCTCAGTAACACGTGCAAATATGTTTTGTATTGGAACGCGGTTTTCATATTTTAAATTGCACTTCCTACTACAAAACTGTTCAGGAATATATAAAGTCTATGCGCCTTGCACGTCAAAAACCATTGCTCCAGTGTTAATAGTCGGACAGCATCTGAAATTTGCTTATGGTGATGAGATATATGTGAAGCTACAGCTAAATATGACACGTAGAAGCGAAAGCTGCAAAGAAACGGGCACTCGAATGCTGCCCCATCACTGTGGACGGCCACCTCATTCTGAAGATATGTTGTTGACAATTTAACTATACCAATGAAAAATGGTAGCACAGGTTGTTCAGATGGCCGCTAAACGGTGCGCTGCGCTTGGCAATTTTGTTGGAAACGTTTTGTCATCAATCGAGGTGACATCATCAGTGCGTAGTGGAGTGGCATGCACTAGCGTAGAGGAGCGTGGGAGCCTCGGTGAGAGTGCGCTGAGCGTGGTGTGCGTGCGTATTTATACCACCGTGGTTGGCCGTGGAGCCGAGCAATCCTATTGGTTGGGACTTCGATCCGCGTTTAGCTTGGTTGATGGGCAGATGACCTTTGACCTCGTCTCCTTGTATTTCGTGGTCTTTGTCTGCTTGCTCCCGCGAGCGAGTTTGCCGTCAGTTCCGTTGGTCTAGTCACACGTTCCACCGGATTCAATCGATCGAGTTGGCGGTCGTTCACCAGCAGCGTGGCTTATACTTCGTCCAATTCGATGTGTCGATTGATCGAATGCCTCGTAGAGTACAATCTTCCAAAACCTCCCTCGCGTGTTTTGTACCTCTATGGGGTAGGACCTTTACGTTCTCCAGCTCGAAACGGTTGCCCTCTTGATCTTCATGCGCAGAAACCAATGAGTGTGGATCACGCCTTCTGACGGCGGCGTTGTGTTTGGTGATTCGTGTACAAAATTTTCTTCCAGTTTGTCCAACGTAGTTTGTATCGCAGTCGCTGCAGTTAATCTGGTAGATGACATTGCATCGGTCGGCTTGATTGACCTTTCCTTTGGGTCTTGAGATCAATTTTCTTAGAGTAGCACTTGGGTTGTGTGCCGCAGAGATTTCATGTGGTTGCAGCAATCAACTTGTTAGTTCGGAGACTTTCTTGATGTAGGGAAGCACTATCCGTTTGTTTGCTCGATCAGATGTCTGCTGCTGTTATTGAGGTATTCGTTTCTTTAAGCTTCTTCTGATGAAATTTCTCGGATAATCGTTCTTTTAAACACTCGATATAGGTGATTATCTTCATGTTTCCGTGATTCGACTGTACTGCAGTGCGTTTCCACTTTTTTGAACAGGGTTGAATGCAGCGCTTCTTGTGGTTCATCGGGTGGTTGCTGTGATGGTTCAATATCTGGTCTGTATGCGTTTCCTTCTGGTACACGCACGTTTTGGTAAATCCGTCTTTATTCCTAGTGACCAGTACATCCAAAAATGGTAGCTTGTTAGCCGCTTCTATTCGATCGTAAATTAATATCTTCGAATGTACTGTTAAGCAAATCGTGCGTGGCCTGTACTCTGTTCCGTTTTACGTTGACAAACATGTCGTCCACGTATCATATCCAGAGGTTTGGGTTGATATACGGTAGTGCAATGCGCTCCAATTTCTGCATTACGGCTTTCGCAATGAGCCCCAAAATTGGCGATCCCATGGGTTCCTCTCAGTTGCTGGTGCACTTGTCCATCAAATCGGAAATACGTGGTCATGCAGAGGTTCAGGAGTTCCCAAAAGCTTTCAGGTCGTACGGTTGTCGTGGGGCTTAGTTGATTCTCAACCAATTCCAACATGGTTTCTTTGGCCAATTCGTGACCGATTGAAATGAAGCGTGCGGTGACATCGAATGAAAGCATTATTTCGTCGTCTTCTATTCTGACACTTCGCAGGTTGTTGAGGAATTGTTCAGCATTGTTGATGCTATATTCGGATCCAGCAACCAAATGTTTCAACCTCCTCCATAAAGCCTTCGCTAGTTTATATGATGGGGTTCCCGGGAGCGAGACGATTGGTTTTAGTGGGACTCCATCTTTGTGTACTTTTGGTAGTCCATAAAACCGTGCAATGTTTGTATCATCTGCTTTCATTCGCCATCTCTCTGTGGCGGTGAGCTCGTTCCTTGTTTGTAGTTTCCTCAACGTTACGTTTATCTGGTTAACCAGTTTTGAACTTGGATTGCCAAGCTCATCGCACAGTTCAACAGCCAATTTGTATGCTTAGGGCCTGAAAGCTTTACGCTAGGTCACCTTCTTTTCTCTTTATTAATCGTGCTATAGATTGTTTTTTTGAATGGCGGAGGGATAATAATTCTAACAGCTTGTGAGCTTAGGCTGTTGGTGCTGATGCTTAAGTTGTTGTTTTGAGTCAGCCTGGAAGTGCCTGTGCCCACCCAATATCGTTGCTACCGTCGGAAGTCGTGTCTAGGGAAAGGCTTCGCTCGGCCACTCTGTCCCGAACCGATTGAGGTCTTTGAACCGTTGAACCAATAACAGGGTGCTCTGCACATCAGATGGACAGCAAGTATCAGGTTTCGCGCACATTGATTGCGCGACTCTGACTTACCCTAGGGTTGCCTACTTCTTGGCATACAAACACCTGAACGTGCCTGACATATTAGCACCGATAAAGGTAAGCCTATGTTGAATTCCTTGAACCATTTGATATTTAACACTTCAAGTTTGCTCTTTTGTTTGGTGGCCCACATCTTTCAAGCTAACTCGTCTCATCGCCTTGGGCTACTACAGTGTTCTACAGTAAGGCTAGCCGAACCTCTTCTTCGTTGTGTTGGCTGGGTAATACTAGTTTAACTCGTTCCTGCAAATGGTTTGGCAACCGTGTTTCAGAACGTTGTGGGTTTTCTCCTGGGTAGTGTTTACTCTATAAAAAAGCACCCACATCGGCTTAACAAAGTCTTGACTTGATAGTCGAGACTTGCCACCAGTATGTCACTGCCCAGTGGGTATCTAGAAAACTTTAACTATCAATGGACAAAACTTTTCTACGCCCATAGTGCTGGCGACGTTAAACAAGCAAGCATTGATCGCCACATTTAGAGGCATAACCTACCTAGCTATATAAGCACAATTTTATGATTGCATCCTTCTGTGCACCAACATACAACGTTATGGCAAATAGATTGGATGTTTGCACTTCCCTAACCAAGCAATTAATTTAACATTATCCTTCTTGTAAAGGCGTGCCTCGTCATGAATAAAAGCATATTTATATATTTAATTCCCTCAAAACCAACCTAAAAGCTAAAAGTTAGTGCCACCGTTTTGTATTTAAAAATGAACGCATATGACAGGATGAGAAAGGCCGATATGGTCAACACGTTATGGTACATGTGTGATAGATGAGTCCGCGTTTTTGCGTACATGCTTTCCCACCTCAGTGAAGTACACTTCAGACTGCTTTTAAATCCACCGAATCTTTTAAGCAACGAGTCCCTACGAGTCGGCAAACGGATTCTAACATCAGTGCCAACCACCATGTCACCATGTGATAACGTGCGTTGTGTATGCTTAAAATAAGGTGCGACGGCACACTCGGTTTCGCTAACTGCGGTGAACTTCTCATATTTCATGTTTTCGTCCCAAATGGTTTCAATTTCGCTAGAGGCAGTGGCTACCTTGCACATTTCCCTAAAGTTTTCGAGCGACCTTTAATGCACAGAGTAAATGCGGTACTAAATTGTGGGTACGTCGCACAACTGGACAGAGTGTGTCGCAATGGACAGTCCCACGGAACCCGTTTTCGTAGCCTTGTTCTTGGGAGTGGTCGAAAAGAACACCGCCAACAGCATTGCTGATGTAACCTTATACAAACACTATGTGGCTGCCATCGTGCTCCTCCCCAGCAGGGATAATTGCGCACATCATTCTGCACTTTCAGATTCGATTCACCCGTGTCTATCTGTATCCTGAGAGATGGAACAACATGATAGCGTCTCGTTTCGGACAATGTTATTAAGAAAAGAAGCAATGGTACACTTCCGCGTACTACCGATCGCCACGCGTACTGGAGCTTGTAAAACCTCCACTTTAGTACTTTTGTTCCTTTTGCATACTAGCGCCTACTTTGCAACACGCTTTTGCTGCGGCATGTGCGTTTGTAGTGCATAGAAAATGTAAGATTAAATACGCTTTACATGCAAGGCACTTCTCTCCAAATATATCCGGAATTTTTGACGGTTATCCCCAACATGCAACTAAGTCTAACCTAACTGGTATATCCGGCTAAGAAACAACTGGTTACTTTTCCTACCATTCTAAATTGGCCATGGCGCGTACGATACTGGACTCGACCTCAAGTCTTACATGAAGCGCAACTACACAACAACCCGGTTGAGACTCGTCCACCCCACTAGTAATCTAGGGGTACACTATCATCCGGTTGGTTTGTCGGACAGTTCGGCTTCACATGTAACATACAGTTGCTGTGACATATACCTTGGCAGGACAGCCTGGCAGCTGTCCCGACTGGTATCCGAACACCACCTAGATTGCTCAAGGCGACTGATAGCAGAACGCTGCAAAGCGGGCCATATGCTAAAGCAGAACGCTGCTTCATCTATCGCAAAGCACCTTGTGACGGCTAGTATTCATTCGGACTTATCAACCACTTGCAAATTACTCGCGAGGGATAAGAGTCTAAAACGTTTGGTGATATGCAATACAGTCAACCTGAAAAATCGTCCAACCATATGCACACAGTAACAATTGAGTCAACCTATTAAATAGCCATGGGGATGGTTTTCTTTGCATCCTGTGCACCAGTGTTAGTTTCAGGCATAAGCTTTCGTGTATATTATCGGCATGCCTAAGGATTACAAGTGAGAGGAACTATCAACAGGTTAACCTCTCGCCACCATTGTATTCCTTCTGCAATACAGAATTCCTTCAGTTGTTTGGGGAGGGGTGATAATTGAGTATTGAATTTCTCAGCACAAAGGTCAAGTAGCACATAACGCGTTTGTTTGATATCTGATGACTCTTAAACTTAACAACGATCTCAACTCTATAAAACAGTCCCAAGACCACGGAATCCAATAATCCTGTACCTACAACGTTCGTGAACTGTTTGAGTGTCAAACAGCGCGAACCTAAATTCCCTGACTTACCTGTCTCATAATCTGCTTACAATCTTAACCAGTGTTAAACTATTTAAATTGCTTACTCGTGTCCCCTTGGAGTGGTGTAGCATACCTTGTGGCAACATAAAGTATTCTGATCAAATGCCTCTAACGACCACTTACAAGAAACCTATGGGGGCAATATCCTACAAAATATTGTGGGGAGCAGTGCTATCAACACAAGCTCGATTCGCTTTAGCTGCGAATACTAACACATAACTTGATGCTGCCATACAGCTTAATACATTGCAAGAGCTACTGAAATTTATCCACATTAAAATTACAGCACACTTCCACGCAAGATCTAAGTAACAAAGGCCTTATTCTGCTAATACCACGACTCGGGAAAACGTTGCGGATTCACTTCTTTCACACTAGGTATGCTTCTTAGTGCAGCCTGCTTCCACGCGCAATCAGGTTGCGTGTAACCGCGCAACCATTTTGAAGTAAGCTGTAAACGCTTATATCAGTTTGTTTATTGGGAAGGTTAAAAAAGAGCTATATAATGAAGGGCTACATGACGTCTGATGAGTGTAAGACCACAACTTTAAGCTAAGTCAATAACCTTTTGGCTCGGCAACATACTCAAACCAAGAAGGGCTTCCACAGTTGCATAAAGCACAAGCACCTGGGACAAATACCTAGCCCGAAACACAGTTGGGTTGTTCGGGTTAATCCTGTCTCAGCAAACAGTTCGGCGGCAGTATTTCAGGACTTGGTGGGTTTTCGCTTGGCAAGCGTTCTTCCTATAAAGACCCACGGATTCCCGACTACCAGCAATGCGACGTAACAGATGTGACACGTCACTTAATAAAGGCACTGCCTCTTTCTTTTCCGGCGGACTTTTCTCCTTAGAAGCAGATCGTCCATTTTGAAGTGCTCTTTGTTCGCATCATTTGCTGGTAAACATAGCCAACAACAACACAAAATATAGCTAATTTAACAAAGTCCACCACAATGTCCGCTTACTCATAGGCCTACATATCTACATACATATATATTTTACGTATGTTACTTGTTAACTTATGCTAATTTTGTGCAATTAGGGACCACACGTGTTTCTATAATCTGTACCATGTCTTTGCAGACGTGTCTCGTAATACCGAGGACCACATGTTTATTTGTTTATGTACTAACACATCATACTGTCATTGTAAGACCACGATATCCTTTGTGCATCTATACTATGGGCCCAATATAAATAAATAATTAAGTAAATAACTAATTTGTTCTCAAATATATCTGTGCACACCAACGTAGGCAGGTTCAAGTTCTACAAACAGTTATCTTTCGCAAAAGATTCGTTACTAATTATGTACTCCTCAGTAGCAGAAATTGGTGGTCTGCGGAAATTCAAGAAGTAAGCATGAGGAATAAAGTCAGAAGCGGACGACGAGATTTTGGGTTAAATTGTGCTGTGTGAACACTCCAGACGCCATATGTTTAGTGAAAAGGATAGCTGTAGTCGGTGGGTAGCTCGTGCTTGTACGTGTCGTGGAAAGATTGAACTATGACTCTGGTCAACTTGCCCGTAGGTAGTTGTGTGCCCTGGCTTATTCGGTGGCGATCCATACCCGCCGCGTCGCAGTGTTCTTCAATGGAGGTCTGTGGCATTTTATAAGGAGAATCTTTGCCAGGCGAAAACCCACAACGTCCTAGCACACTGCCGTAAACCCTTTTAAACAGTAATGTATAACTGACGTGCCAGCTTTTCGACTGATTTCCTTCTGGCTTATTCGCAGGCGCATGCTTCCATTTCCTCTGTTTGCTTGGTTAGGGCCGCCATACACTTTGAGGCCGGTCAAGAATGGGTGAATTACAAACAGTCGTATTATCGAGGGTCCAAGTGAGTAAAATTACTAACTTTTGTGAATTATGCAGAGCACGTATACTGTTTGGAGTGTCTAGCTGTCTACACTGAACAACGGTCTTGGGAATGGGTGCAGTTGAATCCTTTTGTTGTTTAGCCATGGTCCAGGTAGGTGCTGGGCTGTTATAGTGTCCTGTCTTAGACGGAAACGCTGTTCCTTAGTCCTATCATAGATCCCCAAGAAGTTCCGGATCTCGGGGAACGAGAACGTGAAGACAAGCGGAAAATACCGCAAATTACGAGCATGGAGCCAAGCATCGCTAACTCGTATGCTACAACATTTAGACTTTAGACAAAAGGATGTACAATGTGCGACAAAGTGTATGCTTTAAGTGCACGTTAAACGTGTTACAAACCGCAATGGCCATATGGTTAGCTGGCCATCATCTGCACAGAGAACAGAAGGGTTTTACTAGTAAACAATGCACGTAGTGTTTGTTTACAATGATGCATCTATGGTGTAGAAAGAGCGAAAAGAGCGTTCCGAGACTGGCAACGCTTGCATGGTGTATAAACAGTAAGTAAGCAGCCTAATTCGTTATGGTGCGCAGAATAAGTAAATATAAAATTAAGTAGCTTGCGGCGATAATGAACAAAGGTTAATTGGTGCTAAAGTAGCGCAATGAGAGGACTCAAGCGCAGCGTAAATTAGACCAGGATATCTAGACGTATAAAGACGACACGAGCGTGCTAAGAGAATAACAATACGGCCGACCGAGCTGGAAAAGCCAGTGAGTGAGCTGGACTCTTATATGAGCAAGTGTCGAAGGCACTGCAACGAGCAATAGACAACAGCACTTAGAAAGGAGTGACGGAGGAGAGACTGTGCGCTGACTTTATGAGCTAAGCCTGCTTAACCGAATAGAGATGAAAGGACAGGGAACAGGCAAAGTGTAAGTATAACGTAAGGTTGCTGAGGACGTCACGGCATATGAGGCAACTGCGCAGCGGCCAGCAAATACTCAAGCCATGCTAGGGAGACAGGCTAAGAGTACCGAAGTGCATAGAGGCAGGGTGTGCTAATCCAAGTGGAGGACACTTGCAGATGAAAATGTCTAACACGTTACATCAAGTAAGGGATAAAGTGACACTTAAAAAGGTGCGTTTGCGCTGACCAGTTGCGTTGTGTTTGCCCGCTAGAAGCGAGCTAAGAAACCTTTAGTGCGGAAACGACAGCAAACAGGTGGAAAGCAAGCGTCAAGTAAGGTTGTTTTATGCTTCAAAGCATGAGAGGCTAAAGCGCGACGGCGGGCAGCTACTCAAAACATGTTAGGGTGTTAAGAGACTAGTGCTAAGCTAGACTGTGTCAGGAACAGCAAGTAAGACAGCTGGAGAGCTACGTGAGCAATTGTCAACCACGTTGCAGGAAGTAAGTGAAGGTTGAACGTCTGGAAACGAGAGACTAAAGAGCGGCTGTGCTATGAAAACTGGATTTAGTTGCTCGCTATAAGATAGCTAAGGTGGGTTAATTAATGGAGGGCAGCAAACATACGGCATGCAAGCATGCACTAAGTTTGCTGAGGATATCAGCGTATATGGGGCAAAAGCGCAGTGGCGCGCAGATAAACAAGTCAAGCTTGGTGCTATGGTAATAGTACCAAGGTGTGTAGAGCCCAGGAAAGCTGGTCCAAGAGCTGGACGTTTGCTTGTGGAAAAGTCAACTACATCACATCGATTAAAGTCTAAATAAGCATCTGGCTGTTGAACTGTTTTCTGAGCTTGGCAATTTGTTGCAATCGTTTAGTCACCAATCGTGGTGCCATCATCAGTGCGTAGTTGAGTGCCGCGCAGTAGCGAGGTAGCGTAGAGGTGCCTCGAAATAGTACCAAGGTAGACTAAACAGTAAACATCTAGTGTGAGAGCTGAAATCCTACCTGAACAGGTGTCAGGGACGTTGTGGCGAGTAATCAACGGTGGCACCTAGAAGGTAGAGGCCAAGGAGCGGATGTGCGCTGACTGTGTAAGATAAGGTTAATGAATCAAGGAGAGCTGGGAAAGTTTAATAGAAGAATTGCAACGGGCGGGTGGGATGCGTATATACTTTAAGGTTGCTGAGGACGTCACAACCTAAAATATTCGCAGCGAGGCGCAGATACTCAAGTCATGATAGTGTGCTAACTGATCAGTCTAAAGTAGGCTAAGCCAGGATAGCCAGTGAGACAGCTGAACATTTACTTGCGCAGTTGGCGGATACATTGCGGCAAGTAAGGGAAAACCGAATAGCTGAACTGGAGGGGCTAGGTGTGACGTTACGCTGACAAATGAGATAAGGTTGATCGCTAGAAGAGTTTAGGATTTTTGACTTATGAGTGGACAACGGAACTGCAAATTGAAGGCATGAGTCAAAGTTGGGGAGCAAGCAGAAGATATACTTGTGTATCTTGGCATTAAATTTGAGGGCGGTTTGCTGTGCAGGGACCTGTGTTTTCGCAAAAGTTTGAAAAGCCTGGCCTGGCTAAGGAATATAACTGGAAAGCTGTTATCAAAAGCAGAAACAGTAGAATATAGCCGCAGCTTCCTGACGGCAGCAATGAGGTGGGAAGGATGGAGCCAGGGGGAAATTGGTAACGACAAATTGAAGACAAGCATTCGTTTCGTCCTTGTGGTTGGGTGAAAACTGATGAGGGTGGCCAGTATATGTGGTCAACTCCATTTTTCCACAGCTTGTTTTCAAGTTTTAACGCTTAAAAGCATAAAAACGTGGCTGAAGGTAAGCATCTGTTAGGGGATGAACGCACTTGCCTTGCGTCATTGGATGCCCAAACAGCGTGTGAAACCCTGTTCCACACATGCGCGGATCAGTAGAGCTAGAAGTTTGCACGCGTACTACGGTGGACTTTTGACAGGAGGATGGAGTGGCCGATTACTAAGAGTATACGGAATGCTATTCGAGCATAGGTAGGGCGTCAGTCAGCTTGCTAGTCGAATATTGACAAGCAGATATAGGAAGCCAAGGTTAGTCTTTAGCCTTCGTATCCCTAAAGGCCCTTGTTTCGCAGTACACAGTATCAGCTGTATAATATGCCTTTCTTTGACGTAGGTAAAGGAAAGGTACCGTTGAGATAGCTGCATCGTAAGAAGTGTGACCTGCGCTTGATTTGACAGCAGAAATAATAAACAAGTTTATTGAACTTCTCCCGCTGTGGTTCTTCAGTTGTAAACAAAAGTTCTCAGGGTTATACACTTGATGTTACATAGGAAGGCAGTATATTAACTGTCAGAACCAAGGTTACAACAATTAGGTTCAAAGATAACTTACTGGATAGCTCTTCCATAAACTAAATTTAAACCAGCTGCACAACAGGGCTCCGCTTCAGACCTAAAAAGGCCCGTTTCATAAAACTTAAGTCATCTGAGAATTGGAGCCGTATTTGACAAACAAAGCACGTAGAGAAAACAACACAGTTGCCGCAAATGCGGAACAAATGTACGACTACGGACATCAGTGAGTACAACCCGATGTGCGGCACAAGTACTAAAATAATGTGGAACTATATTGAGCTACCCTATCAGCGGTGCTTGTGGCTGTTATGCCGAAAAGAGAAAGCAAACATTCAATATATATGCGGGCAACAGTTCCAGATGTGGTACCATATAAATTGATCGCAGGTAGCAAAAGGGTGAGACGATCCGGACTTCGGCTTAAAAGTGAAAACCTTTAACGTTGGAAAAATCCAACCGAGTCTAAGTGGAAATACGTTAACCTTGCTTCCGGGAGCGAAAGTGTCGGGGCAGCGTTAGTGTGTATATGAACTTCAATTTTCCAAATGCTGTATTAGTGCATGTTTCTTACATCATTTTCATTCTCAACAACGATACACAACGAATTAAATTAATAGTTCACCGCCACGCAGCCATGACGGCCTACGAAAAGCATAAAAATACCAGTGAGAGAAAACGTCTTGCCACAAACCATAATGACTTAAGGAACCATTCACGGTCAAGGCACACACAAATGGTCTACAAAATGCCGTCACCAACTAATGGTTTTGGTGCAAATATAAGGTGGCATCCGCGTGGCAACGTCATTGCGGCTTTAATAGTCCCACACCATTATCAGCCGTTCCCCCGCAGACACCTTAGCACCAATCGACATTTAAACAAGCAAATCGACTAAGCAATGGCAGCAGACACGTAACAGGTGTCGGCTGAAAGTAAGATTTGGTAGATACGTCAAACAAAAGGCGAAGTAAGTGGACTCCAGCCTGGTAGGCGAGACGGATGGACAAACAACGCTTGGTCATCAACGAATTCATGTCAGTTCGTTAACTGAATTATTTTACTCTTAGTGGCTCGCATGACACTGATTCTGGCGGAAAAACGCGGTCCTCCTAGGTAAGCGGTGGTCAAGCTTACTTAGTTTTGACCCAAGCCAGCGCAAAATTTTCATTGCCTTTCGTTGTGCTAAGGAAACAGCACGATACTAACGCCCTGAAACGCCGGTACGCACATTCTCGTTGCCAAAATCCTGGTCCCACCAGACACAGGCAGCGCTCCGTTGTACGCGAATACCAATGGCGCCTAAGAGCATGGGAGCCTGGTCCCACTTCCATACAATAGCGTGCCCCTTACTGTGGCTTGTAAATGCGGTCTTTCAAAAGGAGGGAAAATTCTTTCTCCGCCAATGGGGTCGTAAATTCAAGAAGGTGGTACTGGGCTCTGTATTACAAGAAGGAACTAGTGGATACGAGCCCACGATTGTTCAGTTAGCAGCCAAGGTAAGTAAATTGAACAACTATGACGAGTTCCTCGCCATCATTAAGTGGCTGGTGGTCCTGGGATTGACGTTGCCTATGAAGCGGTAACCCAAACTACACTCAATACTATGGGCTGTTGGCTCAAATAAAATGTAAAGCAGCCTTTGGATAAGCACTAACAGAAGAAGCTTATCTTTTGTCAAAAGATATACCACGTAAATGTCCCAGGACTGTAATACGGGCAAAGGCTGGATCGACATTAGGAACAGGGGCACCGTTGCTTACCCACATGTGCCCACTGTTGTTTTAGCAGTCAAAGCTAATCGTTACCCACACAAAAATAACCTGACAGCACCTCACCTCACTGCGGTCCTTACAACAGGAGATTTGGTTAATTGATTTGTGCTTCTGTCCCATCCACGGACGGAAGCTAAGCTTACGTGAAAAGCTGTGTAAAGACCGCTAAAGTGTCAGACATTCACGTAAGTATTCACTAAATAAATACCAAGTAGGCTTCTCGAATGGCCGAGCTACGTAAAAGTTTTCGATTACAGTTACGTGCAACTATAGGTATATCACTTGAGAATATATACATTCAACACTTTACCAACTACAATACAATTGACATTGCCACAACATATAAGGAAGAAGAAGAGTCTCACAGCAAGTGCGCCACTGTGTACTGTCCTTGGCTATGTCCTGTATCATTTGCAACCAGATTTGCTCGCGGCCCTTCGGTCATCAACCCGGGAGTCCGAAACGCCCAAAAATAGCCAGCTTCAACTTTTGCTCCTTACTACATTGCAACCAAGTTTTATATTGCCTTTTCTCGTCGCAACCACGACACGCTTGTGCTCGCAAATAGTGCTTATCTTGGTAGGGGCTGTGTAAACATGTGGAGCACAGTCCAAAGCCAGCGAAGCCTCCGCAGTAAAATGATGTTGGCATTTGGCCGGCGGAGTTAGTTAGCTTTGCTGACTTGCCAACCGACTGCCTTATTACTGATATGACGCTGTCATAGAACACCAGCTTGGCTTCGCAGACAAAGGGAATCGAACAAAAATAGCCACTGAACATTGCCTTCGCAAATGGGTCAAGTCTCACAGCCGTATTGCAGGATCGCTCGTATCGCAGCATTGTAGGCGAGTCCCTTGAGAGCGACGCTGAAGTCACGAGGCAGTCACATGTGACTAAACTTAGCAAAAGCGACACCAACCATGGAAAAATGCATGGAGATCTCAGCTATCAAACCGCCAATACCAAGACAACGCCTAAGATAGATAAAGTTGTGGAGCACTTCCATCGAATATCCCGCAAAAGTGAGAGAAGAAGATGCACTTGGCCAGTCATGTAACAGGACCTTACAGTTGAAGAGGCATAGGTCAACCCAACTTAAGAGGCGAACCTCTCCAGTCTAAACCGCAAGTGCTAGGCTGCTTAGAAAGACTCGCAAAACAGCGATAGCATCGATGTATTCTAACTATCAATGGCGGTCACCAGCGAGCTATTTAACACTGCAGGACGGGAAGTTTTCCAAAGTAGTATCCAGGAACTCCTCTAGATCAAGCTTAAACAAGCTAGGAAAGGTTGGGCAACCGTGTCTTACACCGCTAGTACTGCAGCAAGCGAGCACGATCTGTTCGTATATTTGCACGCGGCCCGAAGTTTGATGGTAAATAACACAGAGAATGCTCTTCTACTTCTCTAGTACTCCTTGCTTTACTAAGTGGACCCGAAGAGCTACTTTGTCAGCTGGGTCAAACGCGACTCAAATGTCCAAGATTATGATTATGGTTGGTCGACTGAACGTATGGCGGTGTTCAAGGATCCGGCGGATCGTAAACGTGTGCTCGATGGGACTGTGCCCCGGGCAAAAGCTTGCTTGTTGTTTACGCAAGTGATGTGTGTTTACGCAACTGATCCTCTGCAAGAGTTGGGCAACGAACAGGTTGGCTGCGACACAAACGAGAGTTATGCCACGATGGTTGGAGCAAATAGTCCGGCCTCCCTTTTTGTAAACAGGCAAAATCTTTACTAAATTTCAGTCGGATAGAATGTTTTCAATAGTCCAAATACGATGGAAGCGTGATGGCAGTTGCGTGTGAGAGCAAAACCTCCATATCTGATAAGGGAAGGGGTAGTTTATCTGGGCCAGGAGACTTGTGCTTTTTAGTAAGCTAAGCTGTTGGGAAACCACGGCCTCAGCCGGTGGAGAAACATCCACGCACTAGGCAGCACTGTAAGCCCCTGAAGCTAGACTCATTTGCGCTCGTGGCCAATTGAACTGCACTTTACGGTCCTCTGCTCATCCTACCTGACGTCGGTGACACTTGCGAATAGTCTACAGTCAAGTTTACGCAAAACACATTCACTGTTCGACTTCACTGTTAGACTTCTGATGCTGGAAAGCAGTGGTCTGCGCATAGTTGTTAGTGTCAGCTGCCGTTGTCCATCGTGCGAGTACCGTAGCACTTTTGACTTGCAATTTTGCGCTCATGAATCGCTAGTCTACCGAACTGCGCATTAAGATCTCCGGCGAGTAGCACTATGCTCGTGCGGTGTTTCTTCCAAAGGGGTCAGTGAGTTGGCCGCAGAACTTGTATTTAGCTTCCTCCAGGTTGCAGCAGGTAGGAGCGTACGCCAACACAACAACTAGGAAGCGCCTACAGGTCTCGTGACAGGAGGACCGCACTGAGTTATCCGAGCGAACTGCACCAAGACGGCTGTTGACTAGGAAGCGGTCAAGGAACACTACCGCAGCACGCGCTTGACGCAGCTCCAACCAGCACAACCACAGGCTGCCGCATTCGCATCTCCAGCAAAGCGCAAAGTGAATGTGCCGTGGGAACTTGAGGTTGGTAAGAGCAATCGTGTAGTTATGCTAAACTGTTTTAAAGCTCTTTCGGTTTGGCGGCAAACATTGATTGATAGAACTTCATAGGTGCGCGCAAGAGCAAGTTGTTAACGATACTTCGTGAGCGTTCGAACTTTGAAGGCAGCTGTTTAGCCGAACAACCTCCCATGGCGTCAGCTGGGTGTTTCGGATAATTCCTGTGTTAGCAAATGGTTGGGAGGCAGTGTTCCAGGATGTGGTGGGACTACGCCTGGCTACCGCTCTCTCTATAAAATCCACAGATATCCGTTTAACAACACTGTGACGTGGCGGTTGTAAAACACTACTAAATAAGGTGACTGCCTATTCCCTATACCGGAGGATCATTCACACATCAAGAACGTTATGCGATTCGAAGCTTCTCTTGACTCCGCTTTGATGGTTTACCCAGCGAACACACACAGGGTCACATTTACATACTCACACAACATGGCCAAATACACACTTAAACCTACTTCCACATGTCAACACACATGAAAATTCCTGTGCTCTTGGTCAAAAGGCAATAATTAGTACAAGCGCCGATCACACATGTCTGTTTTACCATGCGCATGCCCTTGATGGTGTGCCTCGAAATGACGAGAATAAAATATTCCTTTATTTATTTAATGGCAACCAGGGTACAATAAAAGCTTTGGATTCGATATTAAAATGTGTGCGATCGGTTTTGTGTGGTGCACTGATGAAGCCAAAGGTATTAAGTTTATTTACAATGAACCTTGGGGGAATCAAAATTGATCGTGGATTGCCAGTAACAAGAGTTTCGTACAAAGATTAAACGAATGGGGTCTGCGGTGACGGAGTGCGGTTTAGCATGCCCGGCCGCCAGCACCGCTGTCAAAGGAAGTGTACACAGAGCAAGAAACATGAGCCTTGGGTCGTAGTTCCACTATTTATCTGTTGTTTTGGCATGTAGCTTCCCGGTTGCCAAGGTCGGGGAAGAAGGTTTACTTAGGGGCCCACCCGGAGCATTTGGTGATAATCAACTGACTCGAATGGAAGCAAGGTAAATTCAGCAAATCACGCTCAATGGGAGCCAGCGATTAATTGCTCGGTCCATATGTCTTTCGTTTGCTTGGTTGCCACAGGGGCTTAATACTCTATTATAACAAAAACATTTGTAAAGAGACTAAGAGCTTAACATAAAAGAAATTTTCGACACGTTACATCTGATATCCTGCCATCTAGGTCCCGTGAAAATTGCATGATATGAACTCAAGTGACACGTTGCAGGAACGCAGTGTGTCATCATTTACGAGGATAATTGCAATGTCAATGTCCATATCGTTCGGTCTATTACCTAACATATGTGCAAGGTTTAACCGGAAGTTGCTATTTGTTTCTAAAAGGAGCTTCACCCATCAGTCGGTAAATTACAGAATTTCCATTCCTTTCATAACTCGAAACTTTTACCTAAGGAACTCCTAAGTAAAAATTAAAATAGAACACCACACGACCTTCGCACAGAGCATTACTTAACTTTCCAAACTTCAAAAATGTACTAAACTTGATCAAAAAAGAATTAGCGCACAACAACCCGTCATTGAAAAGTATGCTGCTAGTGCAAATATCGGAATTGCGTACGTCTGGATAAGTGGAAGAATTCGACCTAACGGGGGCACTGCTCAACACCCATACAAACGAAGTTGGTAAAGATTCATTCATGCCCGAAATGCAATAATTGTTAAAGTACCTTACTGCATACCACTTGAAAAATTGGTATACTTACTCCTAAGTATATGCAGAATGCCCCCTGATTCCTGCTCATGTTTCCGACTCCGAAAAGCAAACAAAAGCCGATCCTGCTTCACCGTCTTCCAGTTGCGCAACCCTGAACTATCCAGCTGCCTTTTAGACGGTGGGATCAGTATACGACAAGTAGCAAAGCCCTGGCCGTTAGTAACTACACAGGATAGGATTCCCTACAATCCAAGTTCATGTCCTCTGGGACTACTCCAAATAAACAGAACGTGCGTATTGGCTTATGTATGTGAACGTTATTCAACCTTTTAACTGCTACGCCTTGCACCGGAGTAGGACATTTTCCGAAACTTTCCAGCAAACATCCGTTTATATGAAAGGTTATTAAATCGTCCCAAGTAGCAGTCGCTGTTACCTTTGCCAATGCATTTACCTAGACGACCACCTATACAACATCAAGTTTGGGAACGCAACCGGCTGATCTTTAAATAAGCACGTCCCACTGCCCACTATACGATAGCTTACCAGGTAGATATCGACTTGTCAACATAACGACATGTGGGTCATACCGTACTGGATTTTGTCGGATATAAGGGCAAGGCAAAAATATATGTCAAACAGGTCGGCTTTATTAGGTAAAGCATTGCTCACACCTGTGAGAATGACCGAATGCAGCAAACAGCTTATCAACACGTCCGACATGCATGAAATGGACCACGAAGTTGATAACATGGACCGCTCCTCATTGTATTGGCCATTTTCCAGTAGCGCTAAATATCTCTGGCAACTTGCTACTGACACGGTACAAACTCCAGCAGCCCACATTAACGGTGTGCGCTAACGGAGTCTTTTCGGCTCTCTCCAAAACCCCAACGGTATGACAGGAGAATACTGCTGTAACATACAAATACGGCCAAAGCTAATTTCCAGAGGCTACCATAAAAAGCATCCATAGACTTCACGCCAGAACATATTAAAAAAAACCACCCCGCGTCAAGGATCGACGACCAATACATCGACAGCTAACCTGAACAGCCGCATTGTAAGAACAACCTTAACTTAACTATGAGTTCCCCGGTACATAACCGGACTGCGCATAAACCTCATTAAAATACCGGCCGCTCTGCAACACCACACGTAGAAAGCCAAAATAGACATGCCGAGCAGTTCAATTATGCAATTTATCCAAGTTAAATAGTCCGGAAAAACTTTGACCTTCACACCCTCGTTATGAAACGAAGTCTCTTACCGTGACAGTCCGTATTGACCAGCCGCTTCGTAAACACTGCCTACTCAATACCCAAAGCCCCGCAGTGCGTAACAATTCTCCGCACCAATAATCTAAATAGCAGACCGAACAGCAAAGGCACCAGGAAAAAGCCCACATAGCCATACAGCACAGGGTACTTGGGCACGTGCCGCGCTTCAACATCCACCTTCACACGTCAGTCGACACCAAGCCATCCCCAACCATGGTGCAGCAACTTAAGCCGACACCTACTTCGGTTTCATGTTTATGAAACACCGTAAGTTGCTTGTCTCATTTCCAGGCTCGCAGGGGCCAAGCAGCGGCCCACTATCACCGAATCCGATTATTCGACATAATGCAACTGATGCCAACTAGCTTGTCTCAGCCACTCGGGAGGAACTCCACAAAGCCAGCTTAACTACCGACTTCGTTCTTAATCTCTCAGTTCTTATACTTCAGCAGTCATCCCCAACTGACTCCCAAAGTAGACCCACTGCCCCATAACGCTGTCAAACTGTTCCATTATCTTCCGCGGACACACCTGGTACATACCGCAACGAGCGCATGCCCGAAGCCTCTTGCTCCATTCTGGACCGCTAGCGTTGCTGTTAGACGACTCACACAACCTCACTTATCCAACCGATAACTATACGCCAAGAGGCGCTCCTGTGGTCCATAATGTACCAAAACCAGGCAACCCTGGTAAACTTGGAATAAATAAACTGCTCCTCCTCAACGCCAGGTAAAATCCATTAAGTAACAGATTCGTCCCCTAAGTCTGCTTGTTTCTTTGTTCAGTGCACGGTTGATCCTGAGCACAACGACATGACAAGCTGCCAGGTTGCCTGACTCCTCCAACTAAATCGCTGGTTACTGAGTCATACAGAAATGGACGCAACAAGAGACAAGATGGATGACGCCTAAACAATAGCAGAGACGCTTATCCTGCAACCGCTTTCCAAGTTATAATCTTCGGTAACGCTAAAAACGCAATATAGGTTGAAGCGGATGGTGGACATCATGACCTCCTCGTCCGCTGCGTCTGCACCCAAACACATACCCTAGCGGCATAAATGAACAAGCTATTATGCTCTCCACCGACGTAGTGCTCTTACCTGCAGGCCACAGGATAATCGGAGTTAACGTACATATACAACACATAGAGTGGTGTAGCCAGACTTCACCAACAAAGTACAGTGCACTTGTCGACCTTCGCTTCGCAATTGACAAAAAACAGCATGTGCATACACCTACAAGGAACTCCAACGTCCTGGATCAAACAGTTGCCAAAGGTGTCTACCACAAACAAGCACGTGTGGGTGACAAACTCGCCGGTATTGCTCCTAAGACAGTGAGGCTGTCATTCAGGCTGCGCACTATTAAGCACTTCAGCCTCGCCCTAAATAGTTTCCTTTATCCTGTTAAACGCAGTGCTTTAAATAAGTTTTCTTCTCTCCGTTGCTCTCTGAACTTGGACATATTTCCGGCAGCAGATATAGCTATCAATGCCCGCGAAGTGTGCAAGCACGTTATATATGGTCCAGGCCTTGAGGTACAGCAAATAGTCCGGAACAACGTGGCAGACTTCCTCCATGGGTGGGTTGTAAAAGTGATTGGAAATATATGCACACGCGGTCAAATAAATGGTCGAGGTAGAGGGAATGGTTCTAACGGACAGATAAGTAAAATTTTAGCCGGTAGTGAAATGGTCGTACACAATAGTCTTGGTCATAGTGAGTGTCAGCAGACAAACTGGATGAGCCCTACTAATTGTACCAGCATCGGCAGGGCAACGGCTATAAACTCAAGTTCTTCCCATCTTTGCGGCAAGTCAGAAAAAACGAGCATATGGACGGGAAATAGGTTTGTTGTGAAAAAGTACAATTCCGTTAGCTAAGGGCATTGCCAAATTCGCCGGCTATAAGGAACGGTAAGGTCGCCAGCCAATACACCGCAAACACTTGTTAAGGCGTAAAGCAGGAAGCGTGCGATATGCTATTTGCCTGCTTGACCCAAAAGCACGTATTCAGCGTTTAACCAAGCAAGATCCCTACGTGGCCTAGGCAGAGATTTAACTTTATTTATGTACTATTTTGCTCCTCGTACCCAGCCAAACAAGTGTATTTCCAGGTTACAACAAAGACCCCTTCCAAGGATGGAACCGTAAGTAAGCCATTGTTCTAGTGAGAATTGTCCGTCGTCGTCCAGACTGCTTCGTGTCTACATGGTGTGCTGCTACAATTGTTGGGGAGAAACATGTAAGGGGCTCAGAGCAGGCTCCCACCTTTGTCCATTCAAAGATGCCTACAAAAGGTAAAAAGAGAACGTTCGTAGTGTATGAGCACTTGGGTTTCACCGCAACTGCTTGTTCTCTGTTCAGCAACGTAGATGAAAAGAAGAAAATACAAGTGAATTCAGACCCGCAGAAACGGCGACAAGGACGAACAATAAAGATACTTACCAAGACACAATACAGTAACAAAATTTGAAGAAAATAACCGCTTCTGTAGGCTTACAAAATGCTTTTTAACGCTTCTCTCCCTGTTTTTAACACATTTTGTGCATTTTTGTATGTTACGCCTTAGAAGGAAATACCTGAAAACGGCTTAGAAGCAAACTTACTAAATAAACGTTCAAGCGTACGAGTGGGCCAGTGAAACAGAAGGCCAGACCTAGTACATGTTCTTAGCCTGCTGGTGTCGGTGGGCACGGTTAGCAGTGTTCCGGTTTAGATGTTATAGTCTGTAGATCTTTCTTCCACCATTGGTTGGGTCGAATCGTTGAAAGATGCAAAGCTGGTGTGGTCTATAGGCTTCAGTTCGGTGTAGGCAGCTTCAACTTAGTAGAGGAGGACAGTTTCTCTCTTTTCATTGCATTCGATGACTGAGAAGCGATGCTTAGGTGTTAGGACCATGAATAAACCTTTTTAATGCCGTTCAAATGATCTGCCTAGACCGCTGACCACGGGTAACGGAGTCTAGCTTAAGAAAGGGAATACTTACGAAGCTGTTCTCATACTTTGGTCTATTTGTTGGGGCACATGCTCGGGTTTCGCGCAGTGCGTAGTGCGCCACATAGCGAGGAGTGTTTGAACTCATGGTAGTCGCCTAGCAGTTGACATGCTTGTCCGTAAACCGCTTCAGCGCTGGAAGTTTAGTGTTTGGTCTTCAGTCCTGTTGGAACCAAGTATTACCAACAGCTAGGTTCCTATTCCACCTAGTGAAGCGGCGGCATTTAGTATGGGTTTACTTTGTCGGTGAAATCATTTCACCAATTAGTTTGCTTTCGAATTTTGTGCAGTTTGATTAATGCATTTAAAACCGAGAATCGTGAGCAGGTCTTTGAAGTCAAGATTTCGAATTCGTTCCTTCCGTTTGTTTTTCTATTCCTTTTTTATTTTTTTGCAATTGTCTTTGATCACCCATTTGCTTATTTTCTATTTGTTGTTGCTCTTTTGCTGTTTTTCTTTTCTTTTTTTCCCTCTATTTTCTTTTTTTTGCAAGTTTCCCCTGCTTTTTTTTTGCATAGCCCTGTCCTTCATGCTTCATCTGTGGCACATGGGATTGAGCGAATTCTAAAAAATCGGTGCGAAAATATTGCTCGGTTTAAAACCTCACTTATCCCGATAGGTTTTGTCAGGTTGCAGTGTTTCACACGGAACATTGTATTTAATGGGAATAAAAGTTCGAGGTTTACATGACCATAGGGTAAAAGAGTTCGGGTCGTGGCTGATAAAGCCAAGCACC